>JAOTQH010253059.1:0-11755 GCA_025631255.1 Cornus kousa | reverse complement strand
TAACCCATCCTAGTCCGACTCACGCAATAACTAAGTAGGTCAAAATGCATAAGTATACACACTATAGACTCTCACTAGATTATAACGCAGACTCAACCAGATAGTAGGTCTCATGCAAGCACACATAAAGTGATTATAAGTACCTCTTCTACTAGGGCACACACATTCATATATCCAGCAACCCATCTCACCTGGCAATATATGCTAATCCTAACCATCGATCCCGAGATCTTAAGTTTGTATCTTGGTACACTACCAAAATATACATATGTGGGTAATTATAGCCATATCCTGAAAATGGCACAATTTAAGGTCAAAACCACATCCTGACAACAGTATAACAAAACGTACGAGTTTAAACTTATTAGTCAGCCCATATATGTATCAGCAAGCCATATCTTAACAATAGTGCTACTAAGATCATATCCTGACAGTCCTCTATCATACGCTTATATATAAGTACATATAAGTTCATATACATATACAGTCACATGCATGACTATAATCATTCTATAAACTGTAGCAATTGATATAACAATGTAAACTGGCATAAGTATCATGGAAGCAACTTGCAACACAAGTTTCAGCAATAGTCGTATATAGGATCATTATTGAAATTTATATGAAGTCATTTATATGATAATATAAGTTTCTACACTTAACATGCAATTAACTTATAATGCAAGTAAATCCATTTACCATTACATAAACAACTTAACATAATATCATCATCTACGATAATTGTGATGACAAGGTAAGCTTTTTCAGACAATAAATTATTAACTTGCAATTCAAATAAGTTCAATTATATTAACTTATTATTATTAATAGTTACTACATAAATAAACTATAACATTCAACATATGAATGAACCCAAGGTCTAAACTAGAACTTTTCTAGATTAAACCATAGCATGTTAATAACAATGCTCACATGTTATATATAAAATATTATATAAATGAACCAAATAAGCTATGCAAGTACATTTAACAGTCAATAAATGAATAAATTAATAAACTTTTCAAGCATGCTACAACAGTCAACCTATGAATGAATTAAAGACTAAGTTATGACCTTTTTAAATTAAATCATAATACGTTAATACAATGTTCATGTGTTATATATATAAATCAATATAGACATAAGTATATATGCATAACTGACCCAGCCAGACCCATATAACCACTGAAATTTGCAACACCCAAACATAATGGTCGTCGTCCTACCATAAGCTTAAGAGTGTGCATTAAGGCGAGGACCAAGTTTTACATTTATAAGAGCCACTACTACCTTCACTATAAATATAGTTAGGGTGAGTAGGGATCGTCCTAAGGGATTGTGAAGTCGAATTAGGTTGTTGAATTGCAACTAGGGCTAGTAGGTCGAATGATCAAACAATTGGTTGGTCGGTTGATTAAACTAGAAAGTAAACTAAATTAAGCAATAAATTGAATTGAATAAAGAGTAAGTAAAAGAGAGAGAGAGAGTCTTGGGGTTTACAGATCACCACCAAGCAATGTATTTCTATACCATTAAAAAGTGACTAATGAGGGAAATTATGTGTTGCAATATTAGTGTGTGTGTGTGGATTTAGTTGATTCAATTAGCAAGGATGACTAATTAAGTAAATAATGTCTAAGCAACATGTGAAAGGCACAATATATCTAGCAATTAAGTATATATTGTCTAAACAACATGTAAGAAGAACACTATATCAAAACAAGTCATTAATCCTTTCATTAAGCTCGCAATCCTAATACACCACAAAGTTAGAGACATATACTACTTGCATTCAAAAGTATGGAACATCAAACAACAAGCACGGATTGTCCTCCCATCTAACATTTACACTACACTACACTACAACTACAATACAATTAATCTACTAACATGAAATTAAACTAAGGAAGAGGCACAATCTATCAAGAAATAAGTATGAACCATCTAGAAAATGACAAGAGCATTCCATTAAGCACTATGTCTTGACAATCTCTAGATTCCTAGCATCAATACACATAGACATACATCAATAATCATAAAATCTAGAGACAAACACATGAACATCTATTCTAGCAAACATAGACATATGGATAGAATGAAATGATCAATTGGAAGCATTAAAACATATAAATCATTGAATAAACAAGATCTATATATAATCAAAGTGTCAAAACATGAATTACAACCCTAATCCCTCAATAATACACAAGATTAAGATAAAGAAAGTATGCTTGGGGATAACTCTAGCCCCAAGAGGATGTCTAGCCGCTCATGGTAGTCCTCATCAAGCCCTCAAGGACAAGAACCATGGAAGAAATTTGCTCCTTAGTTGATGATGAAGTCTCCAAGCTTGTGTCTCTTGCCTCTTCCTCATTTTCTTCCTCACTAAGAATTGCCTCTAGAATTCTGTATCAAGTCTCTCTCAAAAAGTGTATCATATTCCTTTTATAGGTAGGTCGAGTGACACACAAAATGAGTTGGGGTCATGCACCCAATATTCTTCAATGATTGGATAAAGGAAAAATTTAGTGAGCTAGAATTTTAACTTTTTCTGCACTAGAGGAAGTTCGATCGATCGAACCGTGGATTTGGATCGATCGAACTGCTGAGATCTATCAAACTTAAGGCTGAATCGATCCAACTAGGCTACGCTTCTTCAGATAAGAACAAATATGAGATATTTTGGAGATATTTTTGGGGAAAATGACAAAAGTGGTCAGTGGGTGATAGAAATGGATAAGATCAATCATTTGGCTAAGGACAAAGGTGTTCGATCGATCGAAGGATAATGTTGGATCGATCGAACTTTGGAACTTCTGCATAGGGTCATGGTTTGGATCTATCTTGAAGTACTGAGATTGATCCATGTTGGATCGATCGAACTTTGATCTGAGATCGATCAAAAATGTTGATTTCCACCTTTTTCTTCCTTTTGCTCCTCTTTTGCTCCACTTTGCTCCTTTCTTTGTTTAATCTCAAAATTGCCTCAATTAAGCTCTTATTTGGCTGAGTTAGCTTAGTTTCGGGATAAGTGCCTGAAAATGGAAATAACATGAAATCAATCTAAAATGGTAAAGTAAGATAGATAAAGGTACTAGAATACCTAAGTTTAACGGGTTTAAATGCGCACTTTTCAGTGCTCATCAGGAAGTATTAATTCATAAAAATCAAGTAGAAATTACATGATCTATATATATCCAAGGTCAAAACATCTATTATAACTAAAATCCCAAAAAATACATAAAAGCTAGGTTTAGGAAGCAAGCCCAGGGGCTATCTCTAGCCCTAAGAGAATGATTTAGCCACTCATTATAGTGGTCATAGGACCCTTAAGGGCTAGCTTAGAGGTTGGCATCATCATCTTTATCCTTACTTTCTTCCCCAAAACCCTAGTTCTAGAGAAAGAAATTATTTATATAATTGGTAAGAGAAGTCTATGATATTTTTTTTATAATCTCCTTGATAATTCAATTACATGCCTCTTTGAGTAGGCACCAAGTCAGAAATACAGCCTATGATTAAAGAAAATATGCAGCTATGCAAGTCAGGTAGAGACCAGCACGCTCGGGAATTAAACAGCTCACTGCCAATAGGCAGTCCGATCGATCAAAGATTTTCGATCGATCAAACACTTAGCTTCGATCGATCGAAGCTGACATGGCATCAAAAATATCTTCTGGCCTTATCCACTTTGCTAAGCTGGCACCGCCTTATTTTGATCGATTGTAAACATCTTCGATCGATTGGGACTCCCTTTGATCGATAGAAGCTCCTCTCATGCATTTTTCTGGCTTCTTTCTAGCTTTGCTCCTTAGCTCCAAAAGTGAGCTAAATGGCTCTTATTAGCTTATTTGAACTTTATTGACTTGAAATAGGCAAAAACACAAATAAGTACTAAGACATGAAAGTAAGATAGTTGAATGGACTAAAATACCCTAGCTTAGGTGTTAAAATGCATCACATTTGAGCACTTATAAATTATTGCTATATGCCATGTTGATTATGTCCATTCTTCCCAGTTCTCCATTATACCTCTCAGTTTTATCACTTGATGCATATGCTTTGACTGTTGTTAGTGTGACCATTTTCAGATAGATTTTTGGAATCTAAGTTTGGGTGTAAGCCTTCCAATGCAAAGCTTTCTGTTGCCGGGTTCTGTATGCTACACCTATTTGGTATACTCTTTCCATTATCTATTGCTATCTTTGTATATTGAGGACAATGCACAGATTAAGTTTGGGGGTGTTGTAGCATGTTGCACATTTTTTTTCTATGCATGCAATATGATTTGAGAGCTTAACAATGATTTTGATTTTTTGAGGGCTATATACTTAGAGTTTAAAAATTGCTTGACTTGTGAGTTTAATACTCCTTATATGCCTTTAGTTGACATTTTGGGGCAAATTTTTCAAAAAGTTTGATATCATGCTTGCTTTTGTGGTCCACATCATCTTGTTTGTGAGATTGTTTTGAGATTCGACTCTAGAGTTCTCCACTTGCACATGTGCACACTAGTATTCATTTGTGGGATACATGCTTAGTTGATCATTGATTTGGTTATATTCCAATTGAGCTAGTATTGTTTTAAAAGCTTTCATTCTTGACAAAATGACCTTGTATGCTAATAACAAACCCTTTTATCGAGTAACCAGGATTCAAGCCTCATTAAACATTGAACTCTCGGTCGAAAAGTGAAGGGCCCACACAATAGTTAAATATATATATATATATATATATATAAAGTAAAATGCAAATAAAGTGAGCACTTCTAACCAAAGGTGGAAGTAGAGAAATGACATGATGAGAGTTATTTTGATTTGTAACCTAGTTAATTTGAATTTATAAGTCTTTAGGGGTGTCTTTACGCCTAATGCCCTAAAACCGTCCGGTTTGGGAGTCATTGACCTAATGCTCGTTACATGGATCTTCTAGAGAGCTTAAGAGATTACTACATTGCACCATACTCTTGTCATAGATCCCATGCATAAAAAATAAAAAATAAATAAAAATAAAAAGTGAAAAAGAAAGAAAAATAGAGCATGTAGGAAATAAATTGAATAAAAAGGTTCATTCTTTGTCTTAATGATTGGTACTAGATTTGTGTGCTAGTTTGAGACCGGTTGTGCCCATTTCATTGATTTGTTAGGATAACAACATATTTGATGCCGGTTCATTCAAAAAGGATGCTAGAGCTGTTTTGATTTGCATGATTATCTTGTTTGATGTGTGGACGACCATATTTGTTTGCTTGTTATTGGAAATTTAGGAGATTGCTTAGAGATTATTGAAAATTGCATACTTGAGTTTAAGTGAGAAAGAGCTTAATGTTTATGGGTATCATTTCTAGAAACCCCCACAAGACTTCACTCTAAGTTTTGAGGGTGTGATAAGTGCTCAAATGTTGCACATTTTAGTACCTAAGCTAAGGTATTTTAGTCCAATTATCTATCTTACTTTCCCATTTTAGTTCTAATTTTTATTTTTGTTTATTTCAGGTCAATAGGGTTCAAACAAGCTAAAAACAGTCTATTAAGCCCTTTTTGGAGTCAAAAAGAAATTCCAGAAAGAGTCAAAAAATCTGCCCTGAAGCTTTGACGATCGATCGAAGATTCATCCCCAATCGATCGAAGGACTTACGATCCATCACAGCCACGTCAGCAAAGGGATAAAGCTACCACCTCATCATTCGTCCAAAGTGGCGATTGATTGAAGCCATTGGCGATCGTTCGAAGTGCCATGTCAGTGCCAGCTAAGCAGATAAGGTTGCTAGTTGTCAAGATACGCATGACATATTCATCTTTGAATCAATCGTAACCATTGGCAATCCATCAAAGACCTCGGCGATCGATTGAAATCTTACTGGCAGTGAGCTGTTTAATTCCCAAGCGCGCCCGAACTCCACCTAACTTTTGGTTGCGGGATTAGACCAATTAGAAGGCCATTTTCTGACTTGTTGCCTACACAAAGGGGCTTGTAGTTAAATCAAATTGAACCAATTGTATAGAGTTCCACTTTTTGTTCTAAGTTTTGTTACATTTTACATATCTAGACATAGTTTCTCTCTCAAGAGATTAGGGTTCTTGAGCAAGAAAAGAGGAAGAAAATGGAGCTCAACTTGAAAATAGCCCTTGAGGGTTCCATAACCACATCCATGAGTGGCTAAATCATTCTCTTATAGTCCTCTAAACCCCAGACTTTTGACATTTTTGGGGATTCTATGTTTTAATAAATGTTTTAACCATTTGAATATATAGATCTTGACTTTGTCTATGATTTGTATCGATCAATTCTTCCAATTAATTCTATAGTTTATTTACATGTCTATATGTGATTAGATTGGGAATTATGTCTCTACACTAGTTTCTCTAGATTTGATGCACGTCTATGTGTAGTTAAATTGAGAATCTAATGATGGTTATGCATGATTGTTCTTAATAGATACTTTTGTGAATTAATTTGATGGACTATGCTCATACTGATAGATTATTCTACACCCTTAGTTAATTAGTTTAATATCCTTGTCTTAGCGTAATTGTAGTGTAATTGCATTTTAATTCCTAGATTAGGTAAATAATCTATGTTTGTTTTTGATATTCCATTATTTTTTGTTGCAAGATTTATATTTCTCTATATTAAAGTGTGCTACAATTGTGGGTTTATTGAATGGTTAGTGCTTTAATTTGATGATTTGTACTACACTTTATCTCAAGTAGACAATCCATGCTTGTTATTGTCACCCATGCTCACTGTTTCAATTGTTGGCACACACACACTTAGTTTACAACATTGAATTCCCCTAATTTGTTAAAGTCTAGATGTTTAGAGGAAGAGCTTAGTGGTAATTTCTATGCCCTAAGACCTCTCTCCTATTCTCTACACGCTAATCATTTTAGCTTATTTTTACATTGCATGCTTTCAATTCAATTGTAGTTTAATTAAACCAATCAAACCACTATCTTGATCATTCGACCTACTAATCCGACTTTAATCCGAATATCCTTGCAATCTCTTGGGACGATCCCTACCCGTTATGTACATTAGTAGTCATAGTAGTAGTAGTGGTTTTATAAATTTAAATTTGACTAAAAAAGGCTTCTTAAACCACACTCACAATTTGACATTTGTGAACGACGCTCGTCAATAGTCCAGAAGCCCAACATAGTCCAGAGGCCTAACAAGAAAGACCTTAAGGAGTCCGAATCAGCCCAGGCTGCAGAACACAACCCAAATAACAGAACACAGGCCAGGAAGTGGCCTAAACCAAGCACATTCAAAATTCCGTAATGCCCTCCATGAAAGAAATGGCGTGAAATGAGGAACCATGAATGCCCACATTTAAAAACCACCAGTAACAGCTTCATGTAAAGCTCTGTAAAAGCATATAAAGGATGAATGAAAAGAGAAGGGGATTGAATTCCAATTATTCTTCTTCTCCTGTCAAACTTGTTTCAATGTAGTCATATTTTCTTGTCCATAATTTATGTATCTTTCTTAAGTGTTCTAGTGTAAAAATCTGCACCTACAATGCTGCTATAGGTATTCTAGGGTTTAAGCCTTTGAGTGAACCCTAAAAGTGAGCTGCAGTAAGAGTGAATTGAGAACTGATTATGAACACACTTTTTTGAGATTATATGTAATGATGAAAGCTTGATTTAAGCTCAGAACTCCATTCAGAGAATTCACAAGTGTAGATGATCAAATAGAGGCCTGTTGCTATGATTTTTGCTGGTACAGAAGCAGTGTTGAAGGCCTAAGTTTGGTTTGAGCTTACTGTGGTGCTTGTAAAAGGTTGAACAAGTGTATCTTCATATTTTACATCTGCAAAAAACATGTTTATGACCAATTTTTAGCAGCATTTGATTTTGATGTCTCAGACCTGTGTATCAGCTTATTTTTCTGGTTTAGCTTATTGATATGAACTTATTATCACTATATCTTATTGCGAGTTGCATAATTATCATCTTAGCAAGTTTCTATAGTTGAATCAAGGCTGTTGAAGCTGAGGTTTGCATAGTATTAAGGTCAATATAGTTTTTGACCTTATGAAAACCTAGTTTTGAAATTTTTGCAGAACTGAGCTTATTGTTGAGTAGTATTTGTATACACATGCTATATTCATCTTGATTATCATCTGAGTATGACTGTAATGAAGATACAAGGCTGTGGATTCCATTTCTGAATTTGTGGGGCATGAAATTCCTATTTTACCCTATAAACCCTAGTTTTAGCATAATGAAGACAGGGTGCCTGTGTTGATACTTTAAGCTTGTTTCTCACTCTGATCTTGTATTACAGCTTAATTATTATTGTTTGTAAACCTTTTTATGTATTGGTTGTGAGCCGTGAGTGCTCATTTGGTCAAAACAAGGGCGGTGCGGACAGGGGGAGTGCAGTGTGTAGTTAGTGTGGCTAGTGTGCGTGTAGAGGTTGTGAAAGCTAGTGTAGTTTCATGTTGTACAAGGGTGTGTATAGAGAATGAGACAGCTGAGTGTGTAACTACTTGCATACAACTAGTGGAGATTTTATTGGATGGGGTCAAGAACCAAGGGTTTTCCCTTATTGAGTGGGTTTTCCTTGTAAATGCACTGAGTCTTGTAAGTGTGTATGGAAGCTTGTTGAATCTGTTATCATACTCATCACATTACATTGATCATACAAAGAAGAAAAGTTTAACCTCTCTTGATTCATCATTAATTTTGTGAGATGTAACATTGTAATTGGCATAGTTCGGTGATCAAAACAAGTTCGAATTGAGTTGTAATTTTTATTATTTGGTTGAGGAAAGATCAAGTGAAGCTACTCACGACTACTTCAGTCAACAATGGACAACAATTTAGTTAAGGTAAATGTGTGAGGTTTACTTAGAATATGTTTGAAGTTGGAAGAGAGCGCTTACAGTTTTTCACAATTTGAACCGGTTGCATTTTTTTTTAGAACCAGTTGCACTTTTTAATAAAAATAGCTTTCAGGATTTTTCCAACCGGTTGCATTTCCCTGAACCAAAAAAGAAAGTTTTTGTTTTTGCCAACTTTTTTACCTTTCAAGTCTGAATTAGAGGAGTTTTTAACACAAAATTGGAGGTGTTTTCTAACCCCTAATATGACTCACTAATTCTCTTTATAAACTCACATTCACACACAATTATTCACGGCTTTTTGATTGAAAATTTCAAAACCCTAGAGAGCCTCTTTGTGTAAGATTTTGAGAGTTTATTTTTTGTTTATTTTTTTGTTTTTGAGAGAACACACTTATACACTAAAGTGATTTATGATGTTGTTCATCGTGCAACCGGTCTTTGTGTGATTAAAGATTCTATTGCTATGATCGTCAAGTAGATTTGTTATCTATTTAAAAATTCATTTTTTAAAGAAAAGGAGAAGAAGATCACACTTTGAAGGGATCAAGACATCTGGGAGTATTGGTTTATTTACCAGCGATCCTTTTAAAGAGATTAAGAGTAAGTCTAAGGTCGAGAGCTATTGGACGGGGGAGTCACAAAGACATGGATTGTTAGCAATTGATTTTTGGTAGAACGATATGGTGTGAACCTGAGTCAGAGTCGAATGTACTTTGCTTCAAATATAGTAAATCTTTTCATTGAGGATAATGTAAGTTCTCGAGGTTTTTCCTAGAATGAACGATTAGTCTATTATGCCAATAAAGATTTTTTAAGTGAAAATCTTGGTGTCTTTTTTCAAACTTTATTTACAACATATTGACCTCTGAATTATTTTTAAAAGAGTGGCGTAAACGACTATCCATTTACAGTCGCCGATTAGGATTGGTTAGTTTTAAGTGCATTAATTACTTGAGTTTCTATTTTTATGGGATTCTACAAACATTACTTTTTTAGACAAAAATACCCTTTTAATTTATCTAGCCTTTTTTCTTATCTTCTCTTTTAATCAATTTAGATGGGGATGTGTGCGTGTGTATATATATATGTGTGTGTGTGTGTGTGTGTGTATAATAATAACTAATGTTATGTGAATGGATGCTGAAAAAGGGAAAAAAAAAGTTTAGATTGGATCCATTCATAAGAGATGGATTATGAGTAGGGTTGCAACTCAGGCGAGTTGAGCGGGTTTTAGGTAAAACTTGAGCCCAACCCACCATATGTAATGCTAAACCCAAACCCAACCCTAACCTTATCCTTAACTTTAACTACTCAACCAAGCTCAACCCATCCTTCTACTTTTAAATTCGGGCTTGCAACCCGGGCTTAGATTCTGGGTAAATCTTCGAGTTAATTCGAGTTACTCATATTGTTAATCCTTACACCGAAAATTTAATATGATCTTGAATTAGTTTTAGATTAAATTACTCTTAAATAATAAAAAGTTTAAAGAATTTTTGTAGATTTTTAATAAATTGCAAACAAATTTTTAGAAAATTAATTCTCATAAATGTTAACATACAATAAGTTAAGATTTAACAAAAGAAGTTGAAAAAGAAAAAAATTAATCATAGTTTAAATATTATATATAATGTATTTAAAAGTAAAAATATATATGAAAATAATATTAGAATTCAGGTTTGAGTTGGTTCGGGTTACTAGCACTTCAATCTAAGTCCTACCCTAACTCACCCGAGTTGCAGTTCTAATGAAAAGTGATTCTCCATACCAATTTTTGTAGTTGTGAAAAATGGGGCTAGGTTCAGGTTACTTAACACAAGTTGCACCCCTACTTTCATGGTGGATATTGTTAGGATAATGTGCCAAATTCTGTAATTACATTTATATTTTAGTGTCGTATAGTATCCTGTAATTTTTTTGATAACTCTTGACAATTCTTGTTGAAACAAGAAGAAGTTGAGCATTGAGCTATATATATAGGTTATTGTCGAGACTTATGAGTGAAGAGACGCATAGTCGGTAAGGGAAATCGCGTGAGAGTGTGAGTACAATTGATAGAGAGAATTTAGGAGTGTTGTAATATCTCTACGTGTGACTAGAACTTAACCTTAAGCATGAGTGAACCATGTATGTGTTGTGTTTAATTTTCTCTCTTATGTAAATTGTATTGCTTCTTGTAATAAGCACATTTCCATCTTGCAGCAAGTGTTGACCTAAGTGTACTAGTCTCATAATTCAAGTCATAGCGTGACAATATGAAAATGGCATGACAATACCAAGCTATCAAAAGTTTGACCAAACACGTGGTCTAGTGATATCTTTTCAACCTTTTAAAATGGATGATGAAAGTTTGAGTCTATATGTAAGTGATGTTTACAAACAAAAAAAAATCAAGAAAAGAAAAAAATGCCACAAATATATATATGTATATATGTATGTATATATATATAAATTAGTAATTTACATCATGGTTCGTCGTATCGTTCAACACGCGACCCGTATCAGACAGTTTATACTAAGTTTGTTCGAGTAGCGATATCGCCTGGGACCAATATTGCAAACCATGGTTTACATGCACACTAGTACTAACATGCCAGTGTGGTTTCAACCATAATTAAAGATGACTTCGGTCAGTAGTTAGGTCTGCTTGGTTTGTAAAACTGAAAATAAAAAATTGTACAAAAAAAATAGGCCGCGCCAAGGCGTTTTAGAGGACCTCAAATTGGGGATGGAAAAAATAAAAAATAAAAAATAAAAAAAAGTTTGGGCAAGTTTCAGACGACACAATCTGCTTCGACACTCCGCAGGGCGCAGCCTCCGCAATCTCCTCAGGTGACAAGGTACGTTCATCCTCTTTCTCTCTTCTCTCCTCTCTCTACTTTTGCATGAATCGATCTT
>JAOTQH010253049.1:0-11756 GCA_025631255.1 Cornus kousa | reverse complement strand
TTAGTTAGTTGTCTTAAGCACACTGCACAGACGCACAATTATTTATTGGTGGTGATAGATTTATACTTATTAGTTAGCTGTCTTATGCACACTGTACAAGTGCACAATTATTTGTTGGTGGTGATAAATTTATAGGTATTAGTTAGTTGTCTTATGCACAATGCACAGGGGAACAATTATATTAGCTATGGAAGTTGAAAACATCGTGTTAAAATTTCGCACTCTTATAATTTTTTTTTTGCGCGTGTGAAACTCAAGGGCCTCACATTTGAAAGTTCGCCTAGCCTCTCAAAATATTTGGAATCTCAAGGCCGGCCTTGCAATGGATCATAGGTAGTTACCAAAAAATTATAACAATTACATTCAAGCATTGTGTGGATAAATCTCTTGGTCACTTGTGAGTAAGAAATCATTTCCACGTTTAATATATAGATATGATATGACATGCCATTTGTTGCAAGAAATCATTTAAAGATATATACAGTGAGAAATCATTTGTTGCAATTAAGAACATACCCATCACAAAATATAAATTTATCCTTTCTTATTAAATTTGTTATTTTTTATTCATTTAGCTTTATTATCTTATCTCTTATTTAAATATTAATTATATCATTTACTTTAATATTATTATTAATATCAGTTTATCACAACAATAGTAGAAAATACACAAAGTTGCATCTACCAAGTTTAGCTATTTTCTAATATGATTAATCTAAAATATAACTTTTTATAGTAAAACTTATTATACCGTGTTTAAACTTTTTTACCTAAAATAAATAAATTTTTTATACAATATATTCATGAAAAAATAAGATATTACTTATGTAAAAAATACTTCTTTTTCATGCACTATATTAAAAAATAAATAAATAAAAAATATTTAAAGAAATTACTTGAACTATTTTTTAAAATTTCTACTTAAGATTTTTATTAAAATAATTAATTATAACAATTAACGGTAAAAATTATGCAAATTTGATGGACAATATGTCATCAAAATAGTATAAATTTTTTTCATAATTTATTTTAATAAGAAAAATGGATTAAGTGTAATTATAATTTAATAAAATAGCTCATTACATGACAAGGGTGGGGGCATTTTTGAAACAAAAAGGTGATAATTTGTTTTTTTTTTTTTTTTTTCTTCTCAAACTTTACCAAATATTATATAATTTTATGAACACGTGTCAATTTTTTATTGGGCCACAACATAGGAGAAAGTGATAAAATAGGTAAAAAATATCATCTTTAAAAATATAATAACAGAAAAAAAAAAGATTTATTAATGTTTTTGTTTTAACTTATGAAGCATCGATACGGATATAGAATACGTGTACGACACAATACGAACACGACAATACGACATTATTAAAAAATAGAATACGAGTATAACATGGACATGTCAAAAAATATAATATATATCTATATAGATATAAATTATATATTTTTTGCCCTTTTATCTATATAATCATAAATAAATCATTAATTTGAAATTTAGAGCTAGATGTTTGTTATTTTTGTTTTCTTAAATTTTATATTATTTTTTAAATTAATTCATAATATTATAGATTGTATTAAATTTCATTTAAAAAATAAAATTAAAAAATATAAAATCACCTGATTGTATCATGAAAGTGTCCAAAACGTCCATATCCCAGTATCTGATGCCAGCACCCTAAGAAGTATCCCTTATTTCCTCGGTTTTAAGTATTCTTCACAAATTAAAGTAACATAAAAATCAAAATACAGTAATTTTGTACGACAGGGAGAGAAAATATATACGGCTTATTATAAAAATCAAAATACAGTAATTTTGTACGACATTCAGGGAGAGAAAATATATACGGATTACTTTGCATATGCCCAATGTATGCATACGAAGCTTAGTAGTGAGTTCACAACTTCACATGTGTGTTTTGAGAAAGGTTTTTTGGACTACGTTTTAGGGTTTTACTCTTCATCTCTCTGCAAGTGTGGCCAGATTTGTTCCAGGAGGTAATTCTCTCTCTCTATATAATATCTATGTCATAGTATCTACATTGTTGATGATAACTAGGGTTTTGTTCGTGGTAGCTTTAATTCCCTCAAATCTTGGCTTTAACATTTCCATTTTCTTTTATTTTACTGGGTTCTTGCTTTTGAGATGTTATTCTCTGTGTGTTGCTTACATCAAATCTAAATTCGTAGATCTATAGAGTAGTACTTAAGCCATGCCAAGACCAAGAAGAAGAAATTCAAACCAGAAATGCAAAATAGGAGCAGAAATGTCGCACAATAATGAACCAATTCAGAGTTGGGGGCGTTCCATCACAGATCTTCCGACGCCCATCATCGCCGATATTCTACTAAAACTCCCTGTGAAGACGGTTCTTGCTTGCAAGTGCGTTTCCAAAGAATGGCGTAGCCTAATTTCGGACCCTCAATTTGCCAAGCTGCACTTCTCAGGGCAAGAGGCATGGGCTCTGCTCCGGACTTTGGGTTTAACCCATGTATCTAGGATGCTTTACTTGGTTGAGCCTGAAATTTGCAGCAATTTCGATCTTGGGTACTGCGATTGTCTTGGTGACTATTGCTCTGATCAGTGTATTGTAGGTTGCCACATGGTTGGTCCTGGGAACTGCGATTGTTATGGTGCTTATTACACTGATCAGTGTGTTAAAAATTGTCACATCAAGCTTGATACCAAGTTGAAGATCCCGTTGCGCAATGCTGAAATGGTGGTCAACAGCGTGGTTGATGATGGCCAAAGGAGTTTCCTCTCTGCGGGCTATGTGTTTAAAAGGAGACGTCCCATCGAGCATAAATTCAAAATTGTGAATTCATGCCATGGTTTCCTTTGCTTGTGCGAACCATCAAATAATGAACCTCTTGTTGTGTGTAATCCCATCACGGGTGAGTATACAAACCTTCCGGTGGCTCAAAAGTATGGTAATGGAGATTTAGCTGGTTGTGGGTTTGGCTTCAGTCCGAGGACTAATCAATACAAGGTGATAAGAATGATTTGTCAAGTGACTTTGGATGAGAGTATTCTAACAAGACTCAGGAGGACTGAAATACACACACTCGGCACAGGATCATGGAAAAGCATTGGTGGTTGTCCCGATCCAATGTATGGGCTAGCATTTCCCACCTATCTAGAGGGGTGCATTCATTGGATCTGTATTGAGCCGAGAACATTCCCTAATTATATACTTTCCTTTAACTTTGACAATGAGCAGTTCCAATCGGTTCCACCGCCTCCTCATAAGAGTGATGGCACCGACAAGCTTAGTTTGGAAATGAGTAATGTGTCCATGGGAGTACTAGAAGGCTGTCTATGCATATGTGAAGCCTCCAATTATATTAACATATGGATTATGAAGAAATATGGTGTTCAAGAATCATGGACAAAAATATTTTCTATTGATACTGATGAGAGGTGTCCTATTGGTTTATATCAGCCAATAAAGTACCTCAAAGATGGAGCATTATTGATGTTTCATTATTTTACAAGTTCTCTGATCTGTTATGATCCCAACGGACCAAAATTTAAATGTCTTAAGGTTTTTGGCATCAATTCGAAATTTGAAGCAATTGCTCATATTCCAAGTTTCATTTCACTAAAGGAAGCTGTTACTGGAGATAACGCGGTGGTGCGGAATATCTATTCAAGGTAAATATGTGCTTGTTTGCAGTTTACTTTCGCTTCAACACTTTATTGTATTTATACATTTTGATGATCATATCTTATATTCATGTTTTCTTGTATTTAATCACTAAATTGAATTCGGAAATTTTGAAAAAGAAAGTATATGCCTTTCAACTTTACAGTGTTTCTTTCAACAACATATCTTTCTATATAGCCATTTTGTGTGAGGACTTCAGTTTTGTGACACCCATGAGTCATAACGCATCGACCTCAAAATACTATAATGTTAGATAAATGCCTTCAGTTGGATAATTTGTTGTAAATGTGAGAGTCAAATGTTTAAAATCTACATTCTCTCAACCACATTTTGAAATATCAATCTTGTCAATATCCATGTCTTTAATAAATTTGGACCTCATATATAACAATATTTCTACTTGGGTGTGTATAACTAAGATTTACACACACACACACATTTTTGTAACTATATGTTTATATATAATAGCAAGAGAATGAGAAGATCAATACAGTATTTAAGATTGTGAAATGGATAGGAAGAGTTGAGATGTAGAAGACTTCTTGAGAGATGATGGAGACTCTCCTTTTATAAGGTCGAGAGTCTAACGCCTTTTAGGTAATAAAGATACTAAAAAAATTTATAATAAAAATCATTATAAAAAATTATTTAGTATGTATTTGATTTTTATTAAATATTTGTAATATCCACCCCTTCTCGTAAGTATACTATGGAATATGAGCAGCATTACAAGGTTTCACAAATAACAACCAAATACTGTCTATATATAGAAAATTGGAAAATTCTATGAAATCTTGGATGCTATAAAAAGTAAAAATAAAATAAAAATTATAAGAACAGTTGCTATGTAAAGTGTGTTGGACCTGTAACTACAATCAAAATGGGTTAACTCCATTGTTGTTTTGTGTAGATTTTTTTAGTGATACTATACTGAAATTCAGAGTAACTTGTCTGTAACTTATCAAAAATAAAAAAGAGAAACTTGTCTGTAAATGAGATATGGCATCTATTGAATTCAGGAAAAAAACTTGTAACTATTGGTAAAGAGTCATAATCCACAATTGAAGATTGTTAGTCTATATTCACGTACCACTGAGCATTAAAAAGGCTTGCAACTTCGAAGAATTCACAAACTATTATGTTTTCCCAACTACATATTTCTTTGTCCCTAATTTGTACTATTTCGAGAAGTATTTTGACCACCTTCAGTCATAAATGATAACTGAAAGAGTTAACTAGATAGCAAGTTATATCATGTGTTACTTTTTAAGTGTACTGGACATGGATTATTTGCGTTTGGATGTGGAGATTAGCTGTAAATTTGGTTGTTGGTAATGCATTTGGGCATACACAATATCTGTATAGGTTTGAATTAACTACCCTTTATAGTCAGGAAGCTTCCACTTGCTTTGCTGACAAACTTTACGAATACAAGTAGTTGAGAATCTGTTTTGATTCTGTTCTTAATGTTATGTATTATTTGTTCCTATTTGATTCTCTATGCTTTTAAAATTGACTTGATTTAAATTTAATTAATTATAAATTAATTGATTTTGTGTATAGCTTTTCTGAATTATTGTTTCAAGCTTGGCTAGTTATGTGCTGCTTCTTTAGATGTATAACTGTATAGTTCCTTACTTGGGCATGCTTTTGGTATATATCTTATATTTACAATGCTTTGTTTCTCCTTTTCGTTCTGTTTTGTCCTTTCCATTTTGGTGATGCTAATTTTTTTTTTTTTTTTTTTTTTTTTTCTGGTCATGATTTTTTAATGCTCACTAACTCATTTTATCTTTGTGATAGTGAAAACATTACTTACAACAAGTCAACTCATGAAACTACTTTTTACCTTATTGAAGAGAAGAGAAAAACTCCTAATAAAATATTTGTAAAAAAAATTTCGGTGACATTGTCCGTTGATAATGTAAGTCCTATAATGGAGTTAATTGAGATGGGCCATGGTGAAGTAGAGGCAATTCTAGCATCTCTTTGATAAATTTGATACTTATGTTCTCAATGCTGGATTACACCATATTGCCATTTAGGCTGAGATATTAGCTCTTTTGGAAATTCTCAAGCTTGTTTTGAATGTGGGGCTTTGGCAATGTTTGATATATAGAGATTCTAATATTGTTGTTAGATGGGTCAATGGCTGGTAGGGCAGTCCATGGGATCATGGCACATAATCAATTGATGAGAGAGATTGTTAGAAGTCCTGGAAAGAAAGGATGCTTTGGTTCTTTGATGGCATCATGTAAAGCAGATTGACCCTCAAGTTCCAAAGAGCCATTTGGTCCTTTGTTGGCAATGACTATTTTTTTCTCCGATTTACTTCATTAGTGTGAATAATTGATGTTTGTTATTTCACCTTTTCTTTTTCAACGATATCTTATTTGTCGTGTTTATATATATATAGTATTCATAAGACATGATTAAATTTATAGGAGAATTCAAAAAGTGAAGTGTCTACTAAGAATTGAAAACAAAAAAATGCCAAAGGTTAGGTCTATTTTCCTTCATTTCCTTGAGCATCCTGCGTAGGTGAAACATAAACTTGATAATGCAATTCTTATGATGGAGTTAATTGAGATGGGCCATCATGAAGTAGAGGCAATTCTAGCATCGCTTCGATAAATTAGATACTTGGGTTCTGTATGCTGGATGACACCAATTTGCTATTTAGGCTGAGGTCTTAGCTCTTTTGGAAATTCTCAAGGTTGTTTTGAATGTGGGGCTTTGTCAATGTTTGATATAAAAAGATTTTAATATTGTTGTTAGATGGGTCATGGGTGGCAGGGTAGTCCATGGGATCGTGGCATATAATCAACTGATGAGAGAGATTATTAGAAGTCCTGGAAAGAAAGGATGCTTTGGTTCTTTAATGGCCTCATGTGAGGCCAGTCCTCACGTTCCTAGTAGGCATTGGGAGGGTCGAAGATCGGTCTTTGTTGGTAGTGACTATTTCCCCCCTAATTTCCTTCATTTGTGTGAATAGTTGATGTTTGTTATTTACCTTTTCTTTTTCAAGGATATATAATTTGTCCTGTTTATATATATATATATAATGAAGAATGAAACACCCGCTAGCCACTTTGGACTGCCGACTAGTTTGCAAACTCTGGATGCACGCAATCGCATGCATCATTTAAGTACAGTCTCACCTATGTCGAGTCTCGAACAGGAGACCCAATGGGAGTTCCCCATAGGTCTTACCAAGTTACCAGTTGAGCTAGCCTGTGCATATCTTTTTATCTTTAATTATAATTGATTCACCCATTCTTCTTAAAAAAGGAAGATGCAATAATAATATTATTTACACAAATTTTTTTCCATGAAACCAATGGTTTTACTTGCCTAATAACCGTATGGAAGATTTAACAAAAGGTTTTTTCTTATGCAGTTGTAGTGGTTGAAAATTGCTATTACTAAATGATTTCTGACTTGGAAAATGTGGAAGGAATTATATTGAAAAATATTGATTCACTTTTAGAGATAATGCTTTAAATTTTGATGCTCCAAAGTCGTCTTCTCATCTTGTTGTGTAGATATGAAAAATGTCGTCCTATGTCCATTTATCTTTAGGTCCTGCATTATTTGTAATTCTCTTTTTTGTAACATTTAAGTAATTGAATATGGTATTCTTTATTTTCTCAAGTAATGGTATGCTTATCTACTTGATTTATTCGGTCTTTTTTCCCTTAAATGTGTTTACTAGTGGGTATAGATGTAGCCATGCAGTTGTGGCAGAACCTTGCATATTATATTTAGTAATGTAGGTTACCCAATAGAAGTGAATAAAAGGATAATAACATATCATCTCCCCATTAAGTCTCAAGACGTTACGGAGAATAATTTAAATTGTCTTTTGTCTGATCCATGAAATTGTCATGATCATGTTCCATTTTGAGTTTTGGATTCCTTGTGGCAAAAAAAGTAAGCATACATGATAAAGCTGAAGAGCAAAATATAGTAGCTACGGTTGCTATGATTGTGTGAACTGGCATATAAATGTGGTATGGGGTAATGTTTTTTGAAAATTTCGACGGCATTTGTTTATTAGATCTCTATTTTTGTGAGAATTATGCTCTTAATATTATGATTCTTGATGTAGGTGTGCGGCATTCAAAGTGCCTGAAGAGACTTTAGATCTTTCATTAGTGGAAAAAGACAGGGACACGACATTTGATTCAGATAGCTCATCTCTTGATGCTGACAACTGGAGGAGGCACTTATTCGTCTTCGACACATCCACCTATATAGCAAGATTTTATGGTTTTGTGGAGTCTGATTAAGTGAAAGATTTTTAGGAATATTTAAGTATATGTAAACTTCAAGACTGTTGAATATTAAAGAAAATTCAGTTTCCTAATCTGTTTTAACTTCCTTATTGGTTTTAGATTCTACAAAAGACAATTTCTTGTAGGACAAATTATTGGGGGCTATATGTATTAATTCTAATTAAATTATTGATCGGTGTGCTTAATGGGCGTAGCCCTAAGATTTGGGTAAACTATGTATATCTTGTGTTATTGTGTGTGATTTTTATTTTTATTTTTCGTGATTGCTTGTTTATTTTTTAAACAACATTGTTATTTGTGTTTCTGTCATAACAATTGGTATCAAATCCGGTTGATTGTGCAAAGCAACTGGTATCAAGGCCTTTCGTTGAGAACCTTGGGCACAAAAGCTGTTTGACGAAATTTCAAAAGTCTTTTGATCAGATCTGTTTGTTCGAGTGGGAGTAATGGCATTAGAAGATAAGACATCTACATCTATGATCGAGAAGTGCGATGGCACATACTTTGGTTTCTGGAAGATGCAAATTGAAGTCTTCTTGTTTCAGAAAAATCTGTATTAACCTTTGGGAGAGAAGCCGGAGGATACAAAGGATGCAGAATGAGAATTACTTAACAGGAAGGCTCTTGGCACCTTTAGATTGACGTTGTTAAAGTCAGTCGTCTTCAACATCAAGAACGAGAAGACGACGAAGTCTCTCATGGCAGCCCTTTCTAGTATGTATGGACAGTCTTCTGCAGCGAACAAGGTGTACTTGATCAAGAAGTTGTTCAACATGAAGATGGTCGAAGCTATTAAGTTCAACAAAAATCTAAATGCGTTTAACGAGATAGTTGGGCAATTAGAGGTTATTGATATCGACTTTAAAGACGAGGTCCGAGCATTGCTAATTCTAGGGCAGTTACTCGAGTGTTGGAGTGGCACAGTTACAACGATCAGTAGCTCTGCAGGAAGACCAAGTTGAAGTTTGATGAAGTTGTGAGCATGATTCTAACTGAAGAAATCAGAAGGCACTAGTGGTTCGGCATTGAATGTTGAAAGTAGAGGTAATAGAAACAGAAGCAGATCCAAGTCAAGGAATGAAAGGACACAGTCTCAAAATTCCAGAAATTCCATAGATCTTAATGACGTTGAGTGTTGGAATTGTGGAAAGAAATGACATTACCGTGTTGCAGACTTCTAAAGAAAGGAACCGAAAGAAAAATAGAAGCAAACGTTGTCTCACAAGAATCAGATGATGCATTGATACGCTCTTTAGAGAGCAAGGCGGAGTCATGTGTTTTAGATTCTGGCGCATCGTTTCATGGCACCTTAAGCAAAGGACTATTTAATAACTATGAATCGGGTAACCTTGGCAAGGTGTATCTTGGTGATGATCAGCCTTGCCTCGTTGTTGGCAAGGGTGAAGTGCAAAACTGCAAATCAAGTTGAATGGGTCAGCTTGGAAGTTGAAGGATGTGAGACACATCCATGACTTGAGGAAGAATTTGATTTTGGTTGGACAATTGTCAAAGGAAGGTTTTGTTACAACCTACAATAGAGACTTGTGGAAAGTTTTCAGAGACGCTATGACCATTGCACGTGATAAGAAATCTGGCACTCTCTACATAACTATTAGTACTTCTAAGTCTATATCAGTTGCAAAAAATAGAGAAGATCACAACATTTGGTACCAGAGACTAGGTTACATGAGTGAAAGGGGGCTTAAGATTATGTACTCAAATGAGAAACTACCAGATATACAGGCAATTAATATTGACTTCTGTGAAAGTTGCGTGATGGGCAAGCAGAAGAGAGTCAGTTTCAAGAAGAGTGACAGAGATCACAGAAAGGAGAAACTTGAGCTAGTTCAGACAGATGTCTGGCGAGCCATTGTCTCATCCATTTGCCAAAAATACTACTTCGTGACTTTCATTGATGACCACACGAGGAAGGTATGAGTTTATTTTTTGACGCACAAATCTGAGGTATTTGATGTGTTCAAGAAGCGGAAGGCCATGGTAGAGAATGAGATAGGTTTGAAGATCAAGAGGTTAAGGTCAGATGGTGAGTATGAAGACACCGGGTTCAAGAAGTTCTGTTTTGATAATGAGATCAAATTAGAGAGGACTGTGCAAGGAATTGCATAACAAAATGGGGTGGCAGAACAAATGAACCAAACATTGATAGAGAAAGCCAGAAGCATGCACATACATTTGGGTCTATCCAAACAGTTTTGGGCAGAAGCATTAAATACAACATTCTACCTAATTAGTCATGGACCATCGATGCTTTTGGAACATCGAATACCAGATTAGGTATGAAGTGACAAAGAGGTAAATCTTTCATAGTTGAAAGATTTTGGTTGTATTGCATATGCACATATTTGTGACCATGCTAGGGAAAAGCTCAACCCCATGTCATTAAAATGCATCTTCATTGGGTATGGCATAAATGAGTTTGGTTATCGACTTTGGGATAATCAGAACAAGAAAATCATCGGAAGTAGAGATGTGATTTTCAACGAGAAGGTGATGTACGAGGATAGAGATGTAGCATAATTAACTAGTTCTGTACGGAGTAAGCCTGAGTTTGTTGAGTTGGTTGATGATTCAGAGAGCATTGATGCGAAGCAGACAGATGAGGGTTTTTGGCCCTAACTCACAGATCATAGGTCACCGCGGATTCCAACTCCTAAGCCTGCACCTAAAAAGTCAATACGTCATTATGTACCAAATCAGAAATATATGGATTATATGTTGCTCACAGATGATGGTGAGCCTGAATGCTATGATGAAATATGTCAGGTTAAAGATGCTAGCAAGTGGGAGCTTGCAATGGAAAATGAGATGAAGTCCTTTATCTCTAGCAAAATATGAAAACTAGCCAAGTTGTCCATTGGGAAGAAAACTCTTCATAACAAATGGGTGTACAGGGTAAAAGAGGAATATGATGGTTCCAAAGGATACAAGGCGAGATTGGTGGTTAAAGACCTTCAGCAAAAGTAAGGCATTGACTGTATAGACATTTTTTCCGCCAGTTGTGAAACTGAGTACCATTCGCTTAGTTCTTAGCATTCTTGCATCATAGGGCCACTTTGAGCAATTAGATGTCAAAACTGCTTTCCTCATGGTGACCTAGAGGAAGAGATTTACATGCAACAACCGGAGGGTTTCATTCGATCCAACACTTACCTCATTAAAATACCTCGTAAGACTATCTCTTGCTTGTAACCTCAAAATCAGAGTCAATCATTCCTTTTATTCCTTAAAGGAATCCCACATTCACTTCTCTAACAACACAGTACTCAAACGATAACAACATTTGTTCTCAAGACATTGTTTAATTCAAATATCTATGAAAACATCCGAGGCGAGTATATGAATCACATCACATCACCTATTCATCCAAAGGTTGGGTCTATTCCTTCTTTTCCTTAAGCATCCTGCGTAGGTGAAACATAAACTTGATAATGCAATTCCTATAATGGAGTTAATTGAGATTGGCCATTATGAAGTAGAGATAATTCTAGCATCACTTCGACAAATTAGGTCCCCTATGCTGGATGACACCAAGTTGCTATTTAGGATGAGATCTTAGCTCTTTTGGAAATTCTCAAAGTTGTTTTCAATGTGGGGCTTTGGCAATGTTTGATATAAAAAGATTCTAATATTGTTGTTAGATGGGTCATGGGTGGCAGGGTAGTCCATGGGATCGTAGCGTATAATCAACTGATGAGAGAGATTATTAGAAGTCCTAGAAAGAAAGGATGTTTCGGTTCTTTAATGGCCTCATGTGAGGCCAGTCCTCATG
>JAOTQH010253039.1:0-11756 GCA_025631255.1 Cornus kousa | reverse complement strand
AATTTAGGGACAAAATCTACAAATTAATTAATATTTAGGGCCTATTAAAAGAATTTTCAAAAAAACTTGGCTGGTCAATATATGTGTTAAAAATATTGGGGGGTGCCAATTAAAATTTTTAATAGATTTAGGGACAAAATTTACAAGTTAATTAATATTTATGGGTAGTAAAAAAAATTCAAAAACGTTGCTGCTGGCCCCCCTAGCTCCGCCCCTGACTCTAGAGAGAGTGCTTTGATTTGTATATGTATCCATTAAGGAATTATTGTAGTGAGCTTTGAGTTGTATATGAAGGACTTCCATTGTTGTCCCGAAATTCTTATCTATTTCTGAGAGAGATTGTAAAGGGTTGGTGGACCCCTGAAGTCTACATGAGGTGGTCACTTAGCAAAGAAATGCAAGTTTAAGGAGTTTTGTAAAGGTGGCTTTCCACCCGTGAAGGAAAGTTGTAAACGTTTTCTCTCCACCTACGAAGGAGAGTGAGATAGTGGATTTTGGGAATCCTCAACGAACAGAGATGAAAAGGAGGAAAAAAAAATGATAAGGCCCTATCCTATTTTAGCAAAAGGCTTGGATGACGGAAAATCAAGCGTTGGAATCAAAAGAGTTTATCAGTCTGATGGAAAAGAGGCAGTCATCAAAGTAATGATGATATACCCGTATTTTATAATTGAAAAAAGAAGGGCCCTATTGAAAAACATTGTTGGTACAGGAATAAAGACCCCAATGTTCCTTGGTGCTCCATCTATATAAAGAATAGACACGTAGAAAAAGAGTTTTGGTACAATCCTAAAAATCAGCTAATTTTCATGAAGAAAAAGGTGACAATGAAATGTCAATGAAGAACACTTGTTTGTATCTTGCCTCATTGCCACTACAAAAAATATTTGGTATCTGATAGCGGCTTTAGTAATTATATGACTAGTGATAAATCTATTTCTAGAAACTGATGGATCTCTGACGTCTCAGGTGTGCATGGGGGATGATAGCCAAGCGCAAGTTCGAGGCAAATGAGTAGTTGCAACAAATACCAAATTTGATAAGAAATTGATTGATAAGATTTTTTATGTGTCAGGTTTGGCTCAAAATTTGATTAGTTTGTGGTAGTCAATGAAGAAAGGTTCTTTAGTCATTTTAAAGATGATAGATGCATGCTATACAACAAAAGGAATAAGAAATTATTATTATATTTAAGAATTTCCGAAAACAAAGTGTTTTCTCTTGATTTCTAAGCTCAGAAATGAAGTAAATCGGATAAAAATTGGGTCACTAGAATTTTTGTTTTTCAGAACATAAGAATGTTGCAATGCAATTTCGAAACATATTGAGTTAATAGAAAAATAATACTAGTTTTTAAAAAACAAAAGCCAATGGCCAATGTATAAACAAATTAGTTATTACATTTATTCTATTGGGGGATAAAAGGAGTTAAATAATTACTTTTTAGATAAAAAGATATATTATATTATTATACGTTGCTGTATCTTTGTTTCCGTGTCCTATTTTTTGAGACTTTGTCATATCACCGAATCCCAGTGTTTGTATCTGTGTTTCATAGGTGTGGAAGCATTTGGTTTGGTATTTTGCATTGGAGTGCTAAAAGTAGGAATTTGTTAGCTTGTGTAGAACCTTATGTGAATTGCCTATTGGCTTATCACACCAATTATGGCTGCACCTGAGTTAATTTGAGTTGATCTAAAATGAGTGCTTCATTGACCCCACGTTTATCTCCTTCTTAAGATGGCAATTGGCTGAGGGTTACATCCATAAATCCTTCTTAAGATGGCAATTGGCAAATGGAGTTCATCTCAAGTTTACTTCTACAGTAATAAGCACAGTGTAGGAGTGATCTGACTCTGTTTTCCTTTTTAAGTATGTAATATGCTCTGTAGTGGCTCTTACTGAAATTCTGCAGATTTTACCATTGGATTTGCTAATTGCATTGTTTAATACTAGATTGGTTTAGAATATAGCAAATGATGGAATGCTTATGCAGCAAAAGTAAAACATCATAGATAATTGTCATATACTGTTGATGGAAATTTTTTATTCTGTTCAAACTGTTATCAGGTTTGCTCGGCCTTTGGCAATATTAGGCTTTTAGCATTTTTGTCAATAAGCTTATAACTTCTTTAGGCAGACTCACAATTGCCCAAATGGTTGAATTAATATTCCAGCATTCGTAACCATCTGGTTCTAAGGCATCGATTTGTATGGTATGAAGGCCAGCAGGTGTTTGTTCCTTGTCCACATATGTGGAGCAAATGAAGCTTCTGAAAATTCAAAGTAATTCTACCAGCTAGCACTTTATCTTGATGTAAAGCATACCATTTTGATCCTTCTAGTGGCTCTTATGGGATTAGCTTGTGTCGTGTCTCTTTTATTCCCAAACTAATATTAGTGGTACGTAGCACAATAAAAATGCAAATGATGGCAACATTGATCAAGAGATTATCGCGCCTTGGTCCCAAAATGGTTCCGTCTTATTTGTGATTAGATTGCTTATTAATGAGTTGAAGTATTTAGAATGTTATTGTTACCCTTCGAGGAGAACACGGAGTTATTGTTTTTGTATGGTCATTTTCGCTCTTTGATTAGCTGCACTTTGGCTGCGTATGAAAAAGATCCCTTATCTGTCTTCCTTTGTAAACTATCCCTTGCATTTTGATAATATTTTGTGGTTTCTTATCCCTGAAAATAGAGAGAAAAAGAACAACTGAGTTGAATGAATAATTTTCCTTGTTTTACGCTGATTGTTCATAAAGATCCATACGAGCTTTTATACAAATATCTTGGAGATCATTTTGAAGGTTCATGGCTTTGCTTTGAATGTAACAAAAATCTGATATTGTTAAATAAAAAATCTAGTACTGAAGGAGATGAACTTGCTTGTTTTCCAAATTGGGCTGTCTTTAAATCTGGCGGGGGACCAAATCATTTTGGTAGATTAGGTAAAAAAATGAAGCTTAAATATGGGTTTTTAGAGCTCCAACAATCTCCCCTGCTAATTTATTTTTAACTGATGCTAAAATGTGTACTAGACATGGAGACACATTTGATGAAGCTTGCAGGACAATGATGTTGATTATATAATTCATATTATTATGTGTTAATTTACATGTGATGCATTAGTGTGAAGGCATTTTGGTTTGGCAATTTGCTCTGGGTGCTATAATTTTTAAATTGTAAGCTCATCTAGAATTTTTTTGTAAATAGCCAATTAGCTTACCCCTCCAATTAAGATTTAAGGCTGCAATCAAGTTGGTTTTAGTTGATCTAGGCATTACATTGAGTGCTTCATTCAGCCCACCTTCAGGTCCTCCTCAAGCTAGCAATCATCCCGGTCCTGATTTTTGGTAAGATAAAATTACCCAATGCATTCAGTCAAATTCAATAGGGTTTTGTGTCACCATGATGGGGTTCTGTTAGTGATTAGCAATCACAGAAAATGTTCTCAACTTCATTTGTTTTAAGTAAATTTTATTAGGGTTCCATCGGTAATTAGCAATCACGCTATAAATGTGCAATCACTCTATAAATGTTGTCACCTGTCTATGTCCTTATCTTTTATTTTGCTGCAACTTTTTCAAGGGAAAATATCTTGGAAACTCCAAACACCGCGTCAAATGATCTGAATTCTGAACTGAACATAATTATTGGATTTGGGTTCCACTGGTAATTAGCAATCAGAAGGACCATGACATCCGCAGGTTGGGTCAGTGTCCAATGAAGTCCAATGGCTGGCAATGAGTTCCCAGGGCACAAAAGAAGAATAGAAGAAAAATAAGATAACTCATGGTAAGAAGGTAACAGATATGTGTTTTGCATTCATTTACTGCTACCATTCATTGCATATTGGCTGATTGTTAGACTTCAGGATCCTGGTTAGAGCTTTCCATTGAAAAGGAAAAGCAACAAAGGAAATGATCAAATAATACTAGAAGTATAAGCTTGTGAGATGAATTCGTACTGCTCCAGGTATTCATGTGCCACTGCTCGATGCCATTTTCCAGGTAATTTTCTCTTTTCCGACGTATATTTTCACTTCTCTGGTTTATGGACTAAGTCTGGTATTCTGTCTTGCAGATCGGTATGCATGCCAGGTAACATTTTGCATATGAATCTCCTTTCTCTTCAGCCACAGCTTAGTAGGAACTGAGTAAGTGAATGTATTAATTACTATGCATATATTTCGGCATCAGTAACCATAGATTGTTAAAACAGCCTTTATTGCAATGATATATCATCCTTCTAGCACCATGTTCTTGTCTATAGAAAATTCTAAAACCAACAGTCCGACCTTGTTGTAATACACGAACATTCTACTTGAATCCTGGAATATCCTAAGCTAAGTATTTTGCATTACAATGTTGAAATCTCCCTAGTCCTAACTATTTCTTTTGAAAAAGTCTCCTAAGTCCTAACTATTAATTATGTTAAACAGCCTCACCACATATACCACCAATGCACCAGTTCTGTTGTGTCCTCTTTGGCTTAGGAGTTGGTTTGTGTGGCCAGACCAACCTCTAGGTCTAGAGTTCGAGGATTGGTAAGCAAAAACATATACCGCCAATGCACTCCCACTCTTATCCAATTTATTAGTGGGTATCTGCTATCCCACAAAATTTTTTACTCTAGTTTTACATATACATTTATATGGGTTATCGCTTGGTGTAATGTTAAAAACTCAAGTTCAAGTCTTGAGACCTTGGTTGTTTTTTTTTTTTTTTTTTTTTCTTTTTTCAATGTTTATTTTGACATGTTTTTTCATAAAATTAATGGTCGCTTTAACACTTAAAATTGTGTTTTCTAACTTGTTAATTTGGGAACTAAAAAATATGTTCAAATATTTGATGTAGTTGTAAACTTTTTTTTTTTTTTTTTTTCTCCTTTTTGAACATCTAATAGAATTTTGTTTAAAAAAGGAAAAACCATTTTATCCCGACTCAACATTGATGATGATTAGCAACAAGGTTGTTTCCAAGAATTAAAGCCATCTAGTACTTATTATTTAGCAATTGTAGTTCCAAAAATCAGTATCAAATTTTCGACCACAATTTTTTTACACTATCATTTTCTTAAATTACATAACATACACTTCCTTAATTGCAATATATCCAATTATTATTTTTTATTTCACCTTAGAAACGATACACTAATGTAAAGTCATAATCTTAGCTACTGGGTTTAAAATAGGAAAATTCTGTGATGAAGGCATCATCATAATATAGAGACATAATTGAAGAAGTTGGTCACATGATTGAATGGTGATGAGGGAGTGTGGATCTGGATCCTCTATTGTACATTTTTTGATGTTGGACACACGCAAGATATTAAATTAAGGTGCAACGCCATTATTTTGAAGTTTGAAATAATGTTGTTGCATCTCAATTTAATTTATTGTGCAGTGTGTACAGCACACTGCAATACCAAAAGGTGTAGAGAGGATGAACTTAGCTAGTCACCACATTGCATTAATAAAGTATTTTAAGGCCATTGATCTCAGCTGTTTTTTGAATTGAAAGTACTGTACGCGTAGTCACACTAAAAGCATTTCTTCTCTTCATACCATTAGAACCCCATCTTCTTCATCTCTCTCTACTGAACTCCTCTCTGTCTCTCTTAAACCCCTGGTCTCTTTATCAGAGCCTTTAAACTTCATCTTCTTGGTTTCAGATTTCCGAGAAGGTAAAGAAAATTGGCTATATGGTGAGACATTTCCAGGACAATCTGGGACCTAATGTTTCAAAGGCTCCAAAACATTCTCAATCGCATCAGATTCGGTGGTGTCTGCACAGAGTTCTGATCACTTGTGCTCCCTAACAGCCCCATCGACAACTCCAGTCTCTCATATGGCTATGTCTACAAAATCCACATCCCAGAACTCAATGGCAAGTGATGTTATGGCTCTTCATTCGGTTGGTTATTCACCATCAATTACATCACCGGTGACGACTCTTGTTAACAACCATCTACTCTAAAAGCAGCTTAAGCTTTTAGAGAAGATGTAACTTCAATATTTAAATCCTTTAACACGCCCCCCCTTCTTTTGGTCCAAACGTGTTTCAATTTAATTATTAGGGTGATGGCAAGGTTGTTAGGGTCGGGATTCTATGTAGGACCGACGAGGCGTCCATAGGATCGGGATCAGATCGAGGATCGTAAACTTCTATAAAACTAATTGAAAAATAACTTAAACTAAATTTAATCAAATATCTTCGATATACGTAGAGAATAAGGCTAAATAACGAACATGAGACGGTCTAACAAAATCAATTAACATTAAAAGATGGCAAGCACTCGACCTTCTAAATCAAAAAAATATCTTCAAAAGCCAGTCTTCCTCAACAAGCACCTTTATTAGTAAGGTTGCTTGTTGAAGAATCTATCAACAAATAGGGTCTATGGGGGATATTCAAATTGTCCTCACTGACACCATCTACAAGAAGGTGAGGTCGTCTTTCATTCTGGCCGCCATAGGGTTCGCCTTATAGCCTTAACTTGAATTTGAGGGGAGGAGCAGTTATCTATGCAATTATGGTCTTTGTTGGCCGTTGTTCTGGTTGAGCACTCTCTTTTCTTTGTCCAATTCCATCTTACCAACACGCAAAGGGTTGTGAGGCTGACCCAGGTATATCTTTGTTTTTGTTTCATAATGGATAAAGATTAGGCAGAAAAATAGAGTTCTTTCTGCTCCATGTTCTTGAAAAGAAAAAAAAAAAAAAAAGAGAGAGTGAGAGAGAGAGAAGAAGAAGAAGAAGAAGAAGAAGAAGAAAGTAGCCCAAGTATCTTGAATAAAGCAAAATAGAGAATTTTTTGAAGTTTTGGGCCATACCTTGGAAAGTCAGAGTTAAATCATCTCTATTCTTATTTTTTTTAATACAATTAGGCTAAAGAGTTTGGCTTTATATTTAAAATGATGATTCTTACTGATCGGGATAGATTTGGCAATTTGGGATTGTAGGGTTGTAAGATTCTACGATCGGATCGGGATTTTAACAACCATGGGTGACAATGAGGTTCAAACTTGAGACATTTGGCTCTAATACCAAGTTAAGAATTGTCTACTCTAAAAGCTTAAGTTATTAGAGAGGATGTAACTTTAATCTTTATATCCTGACAGACTTTTGTTCACTGGCCTTTTCGCATACCCGGCGACTATAAACGAACTAATTTACCAAGAATCCATGTACCTTTGTGAGGATGTTATATACCATAAGAACATATTCTATATGATTACCAATTATGGGGAAGACTACAATCAGCAGACCAACATATGAAATGCCGGCATGTAAATGCTACTCTAGGAAAGGACTTTATTAGTAAAACTCCTCTTTGAGTTCAAGAATTGCCTTAATTAAAAGGACTTTATCAGTGAATAATATATAGTAACTTTTTGAGAATAGAAAAGGGGAGAAATTGATATAGAAAAAAATATAGAGAGAAAGATTGAGAGCGAGAAAGAGAGAGATAGAACGAGATATTGAGAGAGATAGATAGAGATAGAGAAAAAATAGCAACATATGAAATGCCGGCATGTAAATGCTACTCTGGGAAAGGACTTATCAGTAAAACTCCTCTTTGAGTTCAAGAATTGCCTTAATTAAAAGGACTTATATCAGTGAATAATACATAGTAACTTTTTGAGAATAGAAAAGGGGAGAAATAGATATAGAAAAAAATATAAAGAGAAAGATTGAGAGCAAGAAAGAGAGAGATAGAACGAGATATTGAGAGAGATAGAGATAGAGAAAAAATAGCAAGGATGCTATTCTGGGAAAGGCTTGAGAAAGCAAACAAATAAATATAATGATTCTGAGGGTGCTGGACCTCTATCTCAGCATGCCTCTTTGATTATGTATAGAATAAAAGATAGAAACAAACTCCTATATACAAGTATTTTACTTGCATTACAATTCTATCACTTAACCAACTATTAATTTAAATTAAACTAATCCTAGAGATAAACATAAATATTTAATTTAAACCTACTAACAGATAAATACTAGCACTTAATCCCTATCCATTAGTTAATTCAAATGCTTCTCCAATCTTCCACCTTTGCATGCAGCTTCTGTTACCTTTTCCACATGTTAATTTATACCCAAATTAGTTGCCATGTCATTAATACAAAATTTACCAAAAAGGGTGTCAATAGAATCCATGTACCTTGTGAGGATGTTATATACCATAAGAACATATTCTATATGATTACCAATTGTGGGGAACTTATAGTTTGGGACATTTCAGATGTTGATGCTCCAGAAAAGACTACAATCAGCAGACCAACATATGAAATGCCGCCGTGTAAATGTTACTCGGCATAATTGTTTCATGGGGAGCTTCTTAACATTTGCAGGATTTTGCATGGAGATTCTGGCCAAACGGTTATGTTTCAGGTTTGCATATTCGATGAGGAGAAGTGGATAGATGAATGCTTGTCCGGCCAAGCATTGTTCTTGGGGGTATAATCGAGTGATTTATCTTTAGACTTTGGAGAATTCGGAGTGCAAAGAAGGTGAAATTTACTTCACAGATGATGATGTAGATAAATTACAGGCTTGTGAAAGTGTTTTACTGACATTCTGCATATTTACTATTGGCACTGTTATATTGCAAGATTTAATACTTGATTGGTTCTGAATATGGTAAAACGGGATGCTCTACTGCAAAAGTGAAATATTATTGATGGATCGTCATATATTGTTGGCGGTAAACTTTTGGTTTTGTTCAAACTGTTACCTGGATTTGCTTGGCATTTTGGCATTGATTCATTGCCAGGAGGTCTTGATTTCTTTCAATTCCAACATGTTATGGGGGCATGTTTACAAACGGGGCCCAAGCCCAATTGCTCAATTATTGACCAGACTCTTCCTTGTGATGACCATTGTAACTATTTTTTTTTTTTTTTTCTTCTCGTGTTGAGGATTGATAACATGGTATAATTAGCTTTGATATATTCAAATTGGATGATAGGATATCAAAATGCACATTGAAGTAACAAGTTTGAGGCTCTATGCATAATTCTTGGGTTAAAGTAACAAGTTTGAGACATTTGAACCCAAATTATTTCAAGGGGTATTTTGGTACTTTCACACTTGTTACATAGCCCTAATTCTATAGGAGTGTTGTGGGGGAAAGGTTGTAAATCATTCTTTTGCTCACATTATAGTGAAATCTTGGCGACACGTGGACGTGGCTCTAGTTTTGAAAAGACAACATAAATCTGTTTGTTTTGCTTGTGTTCTTTGTTACTTTTTCTGTTAAATTTTTTTCTAACATTTACTATGGTATGGTAGAATTTATACCTTCTTTTATTTCCCAATCCTCTGTCTGGGTCACACCATGGTCAAACTTTTCTGGTTAATTTAATTTGTGTTCATAAAGTTGTAGCAATGACTTTTTTTTTTTTGGCTTTTCATGTACCCAAAGGTTGCCTCCACCAACTTAATAAGAGTCTTATTTGACTACACACTGAGAAGGTAATGGAAACTCAAAACCTATATGAATAAAAAATGACTCTCCTTAATTACTTAATGACTTTGTTGATTACATAGGACTGTGTCTTTCACAAGACTGGAACAGATATTCAATGTCATTCAATGGTTGTACAACATTTTGACTGGTGAAATTGATACCACACCAATTTACATAGAAAAAGTTGGATTCCTAGTTGATTTTTTTCCATAGAAAACACTATCATGCTGAGATGGGCCATATTTCTGATTTAGAATAATCTAGCAGTGAAATTTAAAACATGTTTGGTTTGAAACTCTGGAAACAGTATTTCGTTTTTAGATAACTGAAAAGGAAATATGTACAAAAATTCTGCTTGGTTTAGTTATCTAAAAACAGATTTATATTTTCTGAGTTATTTAGAACTGTTTTCAGAATTACAAACCAAGCAAGCCTCGTTTCTTAGATTTTATTCAAAAACATAATGTTGTTTGAGAGAGATTATGAAGTTAAAGTCAGAAATTAAAGTCTTCACACTGTGCAGCTTCGAGAAAGATTATGGTAATTTGGTCAATCGTAAGTTGTTAGTGTTGACCACTTGAAAATGAAGAAAAAGACTTGAAACAAACTTAACCCTTGATATTATTTTATTATAAGGTAACTATTTTCATAAAAATATGCATATACAACTTTTTTTCTTTTTTGGATTAAAAAAAAACTCTTTTTCTTTTTCTTTCTTTTGTTTTTTTATTTTTTTTTATTTTTTGATTTAGTACAACAAATCAAATCAGATGGATAGTAAACGTTTTCATATATCTAGTTTGAATTGAAAAAAAAAAAAAAAAAAAAAGGATAAGGGTTTAAATAAAGCACTAATAAGTTTGAACTTGTGACCGTTGAAAAATTGTAAGTGGATTGGTCCTCCTCAACGTGCATTGCATATGGATTTAAAAGGCAAGCATCATCTCCACTATTATACGCCCACAGAATCCCATTGGCCAACATACTTCACTTTTCTGTCATTCTGGGATGACTATGGAGACTTCCATGTCCTCTTCTGTGTTTGTTTGTGTCTGTGAGAGAGAGTTCTGATATTCGCTCCACTAAATTGCTAATGGACTTAACACTTGCCCATAAAAAAAGACCAAGCTATTTAAATTGAGGCCTTCAAAAAAAAAGGTCCTCTGCATAACAACTTGCATGAGGGGTGGGATTCAAGTTTTGATTAGCATCTAACCTTTTGCTTATTTGGTTGGAGGTTGGAAGGAAGGATTGAGAATGGATGAATGAGAGGGAAGATAAAATGATTTTTTTCGTATATGATTGGAGAGAAACATCTGTCCTTATTTTGTATATTTCTATCAACTCAAAATTCGGAGAAGAGAAAAGAAAAAGAAGGAATAATTACTGATGAGAGCTGAAAAGTGTGTATTTTAACCCGTTAAACTTAGGTATTCTAGAACCTTTATCTATCTTACTTTTTCATTTTAGATTGATTTCATGTTATTTCCATTTTCAGGCACTTATCCCTAAATAAGTTAATTCAGCCAAATAAGAGCTTAATTGAAACAATTCTAGGATGAACCAAAGAAAAGAGCAAAGTGGAGCAAAGAAAGAAGCAAAAGGTGGAATTCAATATTTTCGATCGATCCAAGATGAAGGTTCGATCGATCCAACATAGATCGATCTCAACACCTCAAGATAGATCGAAACCTTGACCTTATGCAGAAACTCCAAAGTTCGATCGATCCAACATGGATCTCTGATCGATCAAACCCCCTTGTCCTTATCCAAATGATTGATCTTATCCAGTTGTACCACCCCACTAACCACTTTTGTCCTTTTCTCAAAAATATCTTCAAAATATCTCAGATTTGTTTCATCCGAAAAGAGGCAGCCAAGTTGGATCGATCCAGCCTCAGTTTGATAGATCTCAGTCAAGTTCGATCGATCCAAGTCCAAGGTTCGATTGATCGAACTTCCTCCAGTGCGAAAAAGTTAAAATTCTAGCTCACTCAAATTGTCCTCTATCGAATCATTGGAGAATATTTGGTGCACAACCCCAGTTCATTTGGTGTGTCACTTGACCTACCTATATAAAGAATATGATACACTTTTTGAGAGATATATAATTCTAGGGATTATTTTCTTAAGGAGGCAAGTCTTAGTGAGGAAAAAAAGGAGGAAGTTAGAGACACAAGCTTGGAGTTCTTCATCAACAAGGAGCAGATTTCTTCCATGGAGCTTGCCTTTGGGGGTTGAAGAAACACTACCATGAGTGGCTAGACATCCTCTTGGGG
>JAOTQH010253011.1:0-11759 GCA_025631255.1 Cornus kousa | reverse complement strand
TTAAACAAATATTTTTGCCCACTTCATTAGATGAAATAATAGCTGATTTAAATCCATTTTCTCTAAGGATGATTTATTTATTTTTTAATAGCTAATGTAAATCCATTTCCTCTACTGTAAAGGGATAAAAATAATGAGGAGAAATCACTCTATATATATATATATATAGAGAGAGAGAGAGAGAGAAGGGAAAATATTGGAGTTATAAAAGAAAAAGGTAGGGATGGGGAGAAAAATTAATGCCATGTTTGGTGTGCAGGAATGAAATGGAATGTCTATTTCAACTATTCTTTTGTTTAGTATGTAATTTAAAGTTGGAATGAAAATTCATTCCTAAGAATAAAAATCCATTCCACAACTAAACCTAATGGTTATCCTTAATGTTTTCTTTTGCCATCAGTTTCCTCCCATACTTGGCACACGTATAATGTTGCTATAAAATTAGTGCAGATTGTTGAAAAATAATAAAAATGTTATTCCAATCCTGGGTAATTTTTTTAAAAAAAAAAATCAACTTCCCAAAAAACTCTCATGTTCCAACTCCAAAAACCACCATTACCTTCCAACACAACCACCTTCACCTTTCACCACCACAACCGACTTCCGCCACTACCATCACCTTCCACCACCACCACTGCCACCGAATTTCACCACCGCCCACGTACCGCTTTCCACCACCACCACCATCACCGTCTTTAACCACCGACATTGCCTTCATTTGTCTCAACCACCAACACCACCTTCTACTACCGCCTTTCACAACTGCCACTGTCTTTCTCTGTTACCGCCACCCGCCTTTCTCCGCTGTTACCACCTTCCACCACTACCACCACCACCACCACCTTCCATCACCACTACCACCGTGACTGCTTTCACCAACACCACCGCCAATGCTTTCCACCACTAACGCCACTGCCTTTGACCATAGCCGCCACCACCACCTTCCATTACCACCATTGTCACTGCCTTCCACCACCACTGTCACCGTTTTTCACCACCTTCCACCACTGCCAACTCCATTGTCTTCCACCACCACCATACAGTCACATTCAATGGCTTCCATCACCGCCAGCTACACCACTATCTCCTTCCACCACCACCACACTACTACCACCACCTTCCACCAACACCGCCGCCGCCTTCCACCACCGCCGTCTTCTAACACCACTACCGCTTTCCACCTCCACCACCATCCACCATCGCCACTGCCACCATTTATTTTTAAAAAACTATAGAAGAATGTCATTTTGTTAATTTAATTGATTTGTTACTAAGAGGGATATTTTGGAGAACTCAATTTGAAATTTATTCCATTCTAAATTTTAAATCGGTCCAACTAAACACTAGAATGGTTATTATCATTTCATTCATATACATTTCATATTTATAACCAAACAATAGAATGAAAATGGCCATTCCATTCCATTCCCACTTGCATTCCATTCCATGTCATTCCCGCACACCAAATGTAGTGTAAAGGTATATGAATAATTTTGTCAATTTTTAATTCACCACTCAATTTGGCCTTATGAACTCTTCACATGATCACTGACGATGAGACATTCTTGCCTTAATCCTTCTCTAAACCATCTCAAACCACTATTTCTACCTTTAAAGATCCCAAACCACAACCCATCTTCTTCCATATCCATTCTCAAGAGATCCCCAACATTTAACTAGATCCATACATCCAAACCACAACGCAATGCTCTCAAAGTAATCCCTCCCATACCAGCAATACCACATTTAGACCCAAAGCCACACCTACCCCAAAAGCCACCCCCACCTAGGAAGAACCCACCACCAGCTATCACCCAACCTTCTTCACCAATTAAGTCACAATCAAAGCTTAAATCAAAGCAGCCAATTGATCCAGAGAAGGTTTTAGATGGCATTGACATCAATAACACGGAACAAATGATTGATGAGATTTACAACCTTTGAGTCACTGTTGTTGAACCATAATAACACGAAATATGCATCATTGCTTGATCAGGTTGAGTGGTTATGAGACCTTATTAGTGTCTCTAACATAAGGAATATCAATCTCTCCAAAGAAAATGCCGAGCTAACAGATGAATCGCTTGCATTTCTGGGCGTCAAACCATGCTCTCTGGCCAACTCAATGCATCTCTATTACCACCAGCATCAACCCCTACATCCTATTCAAAATTCAAATCATGACCCACTAGACAATGCAACTGAGCAATGAATAAAAACAAACCACTAGTTATTGAGGACCATTCTCACCAAAAAGGTAACTTTACAAAAGCATATGTCAATTCAAACAAAATTTTACCCATACCTCTCACACTGCAGGCACCTCACTCTAACATTGTTGAAGACCATGAACCACTTACCGCATCACTTATTAAGCCTAGTACTAGTCCTTCCTAAGAAAAGTTACCTAGGACTGACTGTAATTAATGTCCCAAATTTTTTCAAATTTTTTTTATTTTCTTACGAATTATTATTTATGTGCCTCCAATAAAAGAAATTTGATTTTTAGTGACGGTCAAATCTATTCCTAAAAGTCCTAAAACCGTCCCTAATGATCGAATTCGACCGTCGATAAAAATTATCCATCCCTAAAAAGATCAACCTTTAGGGACGGACTTACTGTCCCAAATAGGACCGTCCCCTTTGATTTATTAGGGACGGTATTTACTGTCCCTAACATTTGATATATTAAAGACAGCTTTGTTGTCCGTCCCTAATACAATACTTATTAGGCACAATTTATATTGTCCCTAATAAGTTTTTTTTTTATTATTATTAGATTTGAGCCCTAATACTTGATTATTATTATTATTATTTTGGCTCTGCTGGATTTGTGTTCTAGAAAAACTATTAAACCACATCCACCTTATATATAAAAACATCGGAACATAAAAGTATGTACATCCACAATATCATTCTAAAAAGAAAAAAATATAGATAATCACCACAATACGATGCCAACAAACGAGTTATTAATCTCATGATTATGAAACTATAAATTCTCCAATTTTGTAAACAATAACTAAAAGTATCTACTAACTGCTTTAACATCAAATGGTTCCAAACATCCTCAAAAATTAAAACATCATTTTAAACCAAATGAAATCATGAAAATGCAGCCTAAAAACTACACGTACCAAAATAATTAGAAATCAGCTAGCTAGTCAACAGATGAAAGGTTAGAAATTAGCTAGCTAGCCATCCAAAAGCTCTAAAATATATCTACTAAAATAATTATCTTTATAGTTCGTTCAGGTGATTGTTGTTGTGGTGGTGCTGGAGGGTGGTGCTGAAATTGCCACCATATTGGCGACAGCTAATACTAACTTAGTGGGGCATGCTACTGTTGGGAATGTGATGGAGAATGTTGATATTGGTGAAACCGTGGTGGCGGTTGTTGGTGCTGTTGTTGCTGCTCCTTAAGGAGCAGTTGTTGCTGCTGTTGTTACTGCTCAAGGAGCTGCTGTTGCTGCTCAAGTAGCTTCTGAATCGTATCCAACTTCTCCAAATTTGTAACTTTCTTCGTAAGTTGTACTTTTTTTTTTTCAACACTTTTAACCCTTCTCCTAAAAGCCTCTTTATAAGATATGGATGCACATTGATGTCTTGGAACTACAAAACCATTTCCGAACCCACGACAATATCCCTTTTTGATACCTAATTGGTTTTTCACTATCTCAACATCATTTCTGATAGGACTGGTACCATAAGAATTGTGATAAACTTGTGAAAACTTCTCTTTCATTTCATCCTAAAATTAAGATTAATGTAGTGTTACCATCAGTAGCTCAATAAAAAATTAATATAGCAATCATTAACTGAACAAATTTTTTCATTCTAGACTAAAGAAAGGTTCTCGATAAAATCACTAACGAAATTTTTTTATTTTTTTTAGAATTATTATTTATGTGTCCAACTTGTTTTGCGTGCCACAGTGGCCCCGAGGGCTATTTAAGTCATTTTCTTGAGTTAAGAGTTTTAGAAGTGCATTTTTAATTGTTTTAAGCCAATTGCAAGTGGCGGTATTATTTTAGAATTTTTCGATATTGGGACGACTTTCCCAATTTTATTCTCATTTTAAGTGAGGGGCGTTGTTGACTTTTCACATACATATACATATATCTATACATTGAAGTAGATATTTGCATGATTTAGTTGGCAATGTAATAGAAAAGTGAGGACAATGTGGAAACCTTGCTTAAAATTAGTAAGCCACAAATTGTTGACACTTGGCATGATGTGGACCATGGAGGCAATTGCAAGACAAGGACCAAACCCCCCTCTTCCTCTTCATTTCGGCATTACCTCTTCTCTCTCTTTCTCTTTTCTTTCTCTCTCTATGTCTTTATACTTTATATGTCTTTTATATTCAAATCAAAAATTGGAAAGGTTAGGATGAGATTTTGCTTAAGCCATAGAAGGAGAAGTTGTTCGACTTGGCAAGAGCTTCCATTTGACACCACTCTTGCATGGGTTTTATGATACCCCTCAATTCCAAAACACGGGTTGATCGGGTCCACACACACAACCAAGGGATATCAAACAATTAATAATAAACAAACACAGAATACAAAAGGATAATAAAGAATAAATAAATAAAGCTTAAAAGAAAACTAAATAATAATTAATTAAATTCCCCAAAAATAAAATTCAATAAATAATAACCATCTCTGATATCGATAATCCTCTAGATTACAAGTCAGAAATCCATACTATGTGGACCCCTAATAAAATCCCAATTAAAAATAATAATCAAAACAACTGTCTAAACTGAAAATTAAAAACATAAAGCAGAATCCTACGTAGATAACCTGAAGAGTGATGAGGACTGGTCTCTATTCTGCACGAACAATCTCTACACCTGACGAACACCTGAAAAATAATAGTGGGTTAGGACCACGAACAAGTCCTTTTAATTTTACTACATCCTAAACAGAGACCCGATACACAAATACATCCTACTCAACTCACATAATAGCTACGTAGTCCATATGTATACATAGATACACACACTAAAGGACTCTCATTAGACTATAGGGCAGCCTAAACCGGATAGTAGGCAACATGCAAAACACACACATAGTGGGCATAAGTACCATGATCTACCAGGGCACACAACTATCCACTATATCCAGTTATGCATCATAAGGCAATATGCGCTCCCTAACCACAATCTTGAGATCTCAAGCTCATATCGTGGCATAGAGAAGTTTGAGTGGCAGTATGTTATACCTCACCAACTCGTCCCGATATTATGTTTGCAACAAGCCTGTTATCAAGATTTATGTCAAGTCCAATTAAGATTCACTTGGGAGCAGCAAACTAAGTGTTACGATACCTAAGGGGAACTTCCTCTTATGGTATTTGTGATACCTACACTAACAAATTTGAGTTACGTGGTTTTTCTAACAGTGATTGGAAGGTTCAATTGAAGACCGGAGGAGCACCTCTGGCTATATTTTTAGCCTTGGTTCAGGCGCAATTTCATGGTGTTCAAAGAAGCAACAATCAACCGCTCTCTTTTCATCAGAGGTAGAATATATAACAGTTATTATAACGGCATGCCAAGCTGTTTGGCTACGAATGATTTCGGGAGACATTAAGCAATTACAAGACGGAGCAACTACATTTTACTGTGACAATCAATCTACCATCGCAATAAAGAAGAATCATGTTCATCATGGACGCAAAAAGCATATAGAGATGCGTCATCACTTCATCAGAGATTGGTCACCAATCAAAACATCCAAATGGAGTACTGTACTTCTTGCAGACGTAATCACAAAGCCATTACCATTGGAGAATTTTGTTTATTTAAGAGAAAAATTAGGAGTTGGGTATTTCTGCATTAAGGGGGAGAGTGTTGAGAATAATGCAAAAATACGTGTTTAGCACGTGGATATGTGAGAAGTTACATTGTTTGGGTTAAGAATGGAAGTTATTGTTGTTCATGTTAATGTGTATGTGTTACGTGAATGGTGGTTGGTTATATTAATCGTGGTTGGTATGTGATTAATCGTGGCTATCGTTTTGTTTGTGGGATCCAGATCTTCTCCAATTTCTCACCCATCACTATTAAATCACCATTACAACACATTAGCAACATTATAATGCAAGGCCCTACATCACATATACAATGTCAAAACCATTAAAGCGAGAAATCAACACCTTTTATGTAGTTATTAAGTTGTCAATTTCAAGTAATTGCAGTAACGATTTAAAATTATTATGGAATCAAAATTATTACGGAATCGATTTATACACACATAATAATGAGATGGGACAAAAAAGGAACAAAGAGAGGATCCTGGTCCTTTTTTTGTGAGGTTCTTCAAACCCTGGTTATATAGTTCTTATATGTTTCTTTTCAATAAAGTTTTATTTACCGAGAATATATATATATATGGCAATCATCTACAATTTTGAATACATTCTTTGACAAAATAGAAACTATAAACATTCACACAGGATAATGAATGAATGATTTTGTCCTTGTAGTGTTGGGACACCGATTCAACAGTTTTTCTATGGGACTACAAGATGCAGTGTTGGGACACTGATTGAATTTCGCAACAAAAAACAAAAGTGTACAAATTCGTCAAAATTCTTTTGAAAACTTAACCTTTGGACGGTTCAAACGGGTCTATAATCATCCACAAGCTGGTGATTCTACAGCTTTGGAGGGTAACTAGCTCGGTCATAAACTTAAAATAGAAGCTAATTTTTCTGGCCTTTCCTCTTCATGGCCTTTCCTCTTCATAACTTAAAATAGATGCTAGAAAAATGGTCATGTGACCCCCACATATAATGTAGTTCCACTAGTTTCACACAGTCGCACCTAGATAAAAATCCCAGAAGAACAGTGCATGATCATACCATAATTTTCGTTAATTTTGCTAATTAACTTCTTGTAATCAATGGTGTGTCATAATTTTTGTTTCTCATTCCTTCTCACAATGTTTGATCCTATGTATATACATTGATCATAAAGTATTTACTAATAAAAATACTTTAATGTTTGAGCAACATGGATGATATAGTATCACCAACAAATTAATATTCCATTTAGTAAAAAAAAGTAAAAAAAATTATCGATGCTAATTATTTTGTTGTCATGTCCTCTATTATTGATCTATCTAAATATTTTACCACAAGTCTCTTAATTCTGAATCAAAATGTCACGAGATGCAATCTACTTTTAAGGAGTGACATTGAGGGTGACCATTTGAAATATAATACTCCCTTTATCCACCATCTATGCTCTCGTGAACAATCTTTGTCACAATCAGCTTTTTATATATAATAAGATACAAACCCACTGAGTGTGAGTCACCATAATTGTTTATTTTGAACTTACTTACCTACAGTATGGTACTGATGGGTCACTATTTTGATTGAGTTGTAAGTGGTGTTGGAGGCCATGAGGAGAAGACAGTTTAGGGTTTGTAGATGAGATAAGCGATCGGAGGAGAGAAGAGAGAGGGACGTTTTGTTATTTTAATTTAATAAAAATATAAATGGAGTGCTAGAACATCTCTTTGGAGTGCAAATACAGTACTTTTGAATTAATTTTTTTTCAATTTTATTTTTAAAACGTCGATTTGGTATTCCTAAACATAACTCAAAGTAGTGTTATTTGCACTGACATAAAACCTTCAATTTGGGTGCAAAAGTAGGTGAGAGTTGGTAAAAAAGATATGCAGCACATGAAATTCAAAATATCCCCCCTCAATTCACACATACCCTTAAAACCCTACTTTTGAAAACAGCAAATGATCCAAACCCTAATACAAATTACAGTAAAAAAATAAAAAAATTAAAATTAAAAAGGCAAAGACACTAAAGAACCTAAAATTCCAGGATGACAACATTGAAGTACACTTAGAGAGGAGGGCACACAAAACCAGGTGGAGGAGTCTTCCCACAAGTGATTAGTGCTTGAAGTGCAAGAGGAATGAAAATGTTGAGATTAAGTAGCTTAAGCCTTATGGCAGTGCATAGACAAACAGCTGCTTCAAGCTCCAACAACCCTTTAAGCACTGGGCAGCACACATTCTCAACTGGATTCCCTAGCCCAATATGCACCAAACCTCCAAGCACATCCACACAAAGCCCCAGCTTCAGCGCGTTAATCGGACACTTCGGTTGAGTAGTAGGCGGGGGACTTACACCCGGTGACGGTCCACCACCGCCGCCTCCAGGAGGGCCGGTATAAGGTGGGTATGGAGTAGTAGGTGGCGTAATTATAACCGGAGGATTTATTATAGGAGGCACTATAACTGGTGGCGATATGACCGGTGGAGGCATGATGATTGGTGGGACAATTATTGGCGGGTTGACTGAAGGCGGTGACACCTTTGGAGGATGCCGACGCCCTCCTCCGTGGTGCGGTGGGTGCTTGGTGGACGGTGGATGCTTCGGGGGAGTCTTGGGCGGATGAGGGCGGCGGTGGGGTGGTTGTGGTGGTGTACAGTAGCCACAAGCATAGCTGGGTGGCAATGACACTAGCATGAAGATCATGCATATGAAAAACATTGCTGTGAACTTTAATGAACCCATGCCTACTTTGGGTTCCTAAAGGACTATTACAACAACTAGTACTATACTCTTCCTCTCTTGGGTTTTGATGGCTTTGATTCTAAGATTTATAGCTGAAATTTATGAGCAACCCGTGAATGGTTAATTTCATAAATGAAATAAAGATAAAAGAAAGAAGAATGTAGTACATATAGGGTCTGAATCCTCTGCTTTTGTTATATAATTTTTCAATACACTTAAATTTATTTTTAACACATTTTTTCTTTATTTTTGTTTTAAATTTTATCAAATTTTAAAATTAAGAACAAATAGTGTTGAAACACGTTTTAAGTGTGTTAAATCTTTTTTAAATATTAAATTATATTTCAATACATTTATTCTATAAATAAATAATGTATTATAAGAAAAAGATTATAACAAGATTCAGCAAGGACTACTGTAGCAGAGAATCCCAACTCCTCAAGTCCGTCTAAATAATCCCAAAGTGATCGATTAACACAAACTGGATTGTTTGGAATGTTGTTGGTGCTTTGCGAATTTCAATACATAATCCGTGACTCCTACAATTCAATCCGTGAAGAAACAGTTTGCACGGACTTATGTGGCACGAACTCTTTGTTTTGTTGCTACATTTTTTATTTTATTTTAATATTTATTTATTCCTGGTGCTTTGAAGGACGTAGAGCTTGTTTTTTCTAGGGTTTCTTTCAATTATTTTAGTCAGTCTTCGAGATTGATCATATGGGTTTGAGCAGTGACTCTGAATTTACAGCCAAGCCTGAGGTCTCATTTTTGTCCTCATTTTCTGTTGACAGTGACAGAGAAATGGTAGTCCGATGAAAGCACAGTGAAGTTTGGAGTAATTAATCGCAGGTCATTTTCTTGGATTAATTAAATCGTTTTTGTTTTTCACTCTCTCTATCTTTTTCCCCTCTCTCTCTATCTTTTTCCTCTCTCTTTAGGAATGCTAGTTTTAGACCAGATGATATTTTCACTGAATTTTACATTAGGATAATGCTATTCACACCAGGGTGATCATAAAATGTCATTAAAGTGCATATTGAATATTATCCTAAAATCCTAGGGAAGAAAATGTCATGTTTGGTAGGAAAGAATAAAGTTAACGAAAGAGGAAAAGGAAGAGACGGATGAGACTCCACTAGGAAAGAGAGTAGAAAAGAGAATGTTTTAATTACTTTTACCATTATATCCAACAATATTTATATATATGGTAATTTATAGAGGATAGTTCTATATTTTAAAACTTATACAATTTAGGATAGTATCTTCTCTCTTTTCTTTTTATCATTTTTGGATGGATAAAAATTTGTAAATGAGGAATGATAGGTCATCCTTTATATTCTCATTTCTTTCTTTATATAAATTCGTTCCTTCCTTCCTATTTTTCTTTAAACACATCTTCTTAATTTCATTTTTACCTTACCAAACACAACAAAAAGAACATTCATTTCTCTCTCTTTTTTAGCAAATTAGGGAGAAGGAAAACTCGAACAAGGACACATTGAAAGGCTGAACGTTCTACCAACTAATGAGTATTTTTTTATTCACTAAATACTCGTAAATCATGATTGAAATACTATCTAATTCATTATTTCATACTTTTTCATCGTATTTAGTAGGTGTAAAGAAAAAAGAAAAGGCCTAAGTTGAGCGTTTGTGTTCACCTTAATTTAATTTCTTCTTATTTTAACATAATCCGATTTAAGATATTTTCAAATTTCATTTCCTACACCTATTAAAAACAAGCTATATCAGTTTCCAATATAAAAAATAAAAAAATAAAAGTAATAATTACTGGTTTATAATAATAATATGTCATGTTATAGGGGATCATGGCTCCCATTTCTTTTTCAAATTTATAGACTTTAGTACTGTCTCGAAAGAAACTTTTATCAATACATTTTGAACCACTAATGACTTGACTTGGATTCTTTTAACTTTGGAACGTCTTACTTAGGGCACCAATTCCATAGTAACGATGACTTCATTGACTTGACTTGGAAGTCTTTCGGTGGAAAGACTTATTGCATTAATTTTAAAGTCACAATGCACATGCTCATTATACACGCACATGAATTTTTGCACGAACAGATGTAAAAATAAATAAATAAGAGCATATACATTAAAGATAGACAATGGGTGGATAATTATTTGAGTTTTTTTATTTTCCTAAAAAAATTAAAAAAGCAGCCAGAGAGCCCACAACTCAAGCAGAGGAAACAGGGGAGACTTTAAACACCAAGAGCCACAGGATTTATAGAGGAAAAAGACCCACAAAGAGCACATGTGATGATGTCTTATCGGGTTCATTTCAGAAAGGGAACATATCAACTTTTTATTTTTAATTACTTTTAATTTGTAAAATATTCCTACACCCACTTCTTTTTTATTTCTGTCCTGTTTTTTTTTGTTTTTGTAATATCTATTTACCCAAATCAAATAAGGTGCACGGAGCTGGACTTTGGTTTGTGCCTCGCTGACCACTGACCTGCCCGCTCTTTATATTGAGTATCACAATATTAAAGGGTAAAGCTCAAAAAATAAAACCCTGGGCCTGAACTTTACTCTCTTCCAAGAAACCCCCTAAACAATTTTTTTTTTTATTTTTTATTTTTAATTACAGAAAACCGCCTAAACTATCCCCACTTTTGAAAAAAAAAAAAGAAAAAGGTGGCACTCTTGTTAAATTTTGGTCATGACTACATGCTGTAAATTAAAAATGACAATCCTAACCTTATATACAAATACATATGTTGTAGTACACGTACACACATATATATGTACAACGTAGTACATATATATCTTATCTAGAATACAAAATTCAACACCAAATCGTCATCTCTCTCCACCATCACAAACCCTAATTTTTGTTCTTCCCCAATCAGCCACCTCCAACATCCATGGATGCCAACACCATCTCTCCCTCTCTTTATTATCGACCTCATTCAACACCAAATCGTCATCTCTCTCCACCAACACAAACCCTAATTTTTGTTCTTCCCCAACCAGCCACCTCCGGCATCCATGGACACCACCACCGCCTCTCCCTCTCTCTACAATCCACCTCTATCTCTCTCTAATCTACATCCAACTCCAACAAGAAATTTAAAAAGGTGAGAAAAAAAAATTTAAAAGTTACAACAAGCAACAAGACCCCGAAGGGCGGATGTAGGGGAGGTGATTGGGTGGGCCTGAGCATT
>JAOTQH010253001.1:0-11759 GCA_025631255.1 Cornus kousa | reverse complement strand
ATACGTCTGACAATTCACAAACTAGGTAACTAATTTAATAAAATATTATTTTTAATGAAAGTAATATAGATATATATGTACACCTCATTATATATATATAAATACTAATCCCTACGGATCACTATCTAACCTATATAGAATCCCACTCGAATAGTCCAAGACCCATTTAGTTAGTCCACGGGCTATAACCCAAATCCTTTAAAATGAAATAAATATAACACTAAAATAAAATCATTTAACTTCTTTGATACGTAATATATATATATATATATATATATGGTGAGCATTGAAAAGTGCACATTTAAACTCCTTAAGCTTGAACATTCTAGTGCCTTATCTTATCTTATTTTCCATTTTAGTCTAATTTTATATTATTTCCCTTTTCAGGCACTTATTCCCAAAATAAGTTAATTCAGCAGAATTAGAGTATAAAAGATGCAATCTCAAGCTCAATGGAAGAAAGGAGCAAAGTGGAAACAAGTTGGTGGAAGGAAGCACTCTTCGATCGATCGAACAAAGCTCAGATCGATCACATAGTGATCGTTCCAACCATACCAAGCTGGATGGAGCTTTTTGTCCTTATCCTTAGCAAAATTTTCCTTTTTCGATTGATCCAACAATCCTTCGATCGATTTAACTTCTTTGATCTTATCCTCACCTACCACTTTTATCCTCTCCCCGAAAATATCTCAGCCTTATCTTTATTCTAAAAAGGCGCCACCAAGGTTCGATCGATTGAATCACTCTTGTGATCGATCGAACCTCCTCAAGTATGTGAAAAGTTGATTGCAAGCCAAATTAAATGTGTGCTCACGGTGCAATCAGTGGGAGGTCCTAGTGCATGAGATCTAACCATTGGATGTGACATTTAAGCTACCTATATAAGGATTTTGGCTATTTTGAGTAAAGAGGTTGGTGAGTTAGAAAGACTTAGCTAGAGATTAGAGAGAGAATACATAAATTGGGAAAGTTTTTCCTCTCTTTTAGGGTTTCCACCAAGGAGGAAGAAGATCATTTCCAGCATGGAAATAGCCCTTGAGGGTTGGATGACAACATAAATGAGTGGCTAAACATCTTCTTGGGACTAGAGTTAGCCCTAAGCATGCCTCGTAGACCTTGATGTTTTGTAATTAATGGAGATTAGTGTTGTAATTCTTGTCTTGACCTTTTGATATAGATATAAATCTTGTTTCTACGATGATTTGTGTAGTTTAATACTTCCAATTGATCATTTAATTTTATTCATATATCTATTTATGCTACAATAAATGTTCATGTGTTTATCTCTAGATTTTGTTACATTAATGCATGTTTATATGTGTTAATATTATGAATCTAGTGATGGTCATGACATGGTGCTTAAATGGAATACTCTTGTGGTTTATTTGATAGTTCATACTTATTTCTTGATGGATTGTGCCACAACCTTAGTTTAGTTAGTTTAATTTCCATGTCACTAGCTTAGTTGTAGTGTAGTTGCTTTATTTTCTTAGATAGTTGGACAATCCATTCTTGTTGTTCGATGTTCCATACTTATGAATGCAAGTGGTATATTTCTCTAATTTGATGATGTGTATCGATGATGGGCTTATGGAAGGATTAATGGCTTAATTTGATATGTTGTGCTATTCACTAGATTGATTAGACAATGTATACTTACTTGGCCATCTATGCTAATGTTTCAATCAATGGAACACACTTTCATTTACAACATAATTTCCCCTTTAATCCATCAAATATTGAATGTCTAGGAAGGTAATGCTTAGTGGTGAACTATATAACCCAAGACTCCTCTTTCTTATTCTCTACACCTTACTCATTTTAGTTATTTTATATTGCATTCGTTTAATTTAATTGTAGTTTAACTCAACGAATAAACCACCTTTTGATCACTCGACCTATTAATCCAACATTGTTTCTATACAAATACTATTTCTTTTCCCTTGGGAGGATCCCTACTCACCCTAGCTATATTAGTAGTTAGAGGTAGTAATGACATTCTACAAATTTAAACTTGGCGACACTACGCACATTTACATTATTGCTTTGGTTCGGCACCAATATATATATATACACATACATATATATATATATATATATAACTCCTCCATGATATATAATTACTACTACTAATAAGAATAATATCTCATATGTACCATATATATATATATATATATTGATTTATATATACATATCTAACAAAAGCTACCATGTATTATTAATAATTATAAATACTAATAATACATTCCTTAGTAATACATGTATATACATATACATATATACCCATTATTATATATATATATATATATATATATAACCATTCCATCCATTAATAATAATAATAATATCCATATATATATATACACACACTGATATACATACATACATATATATATATATATATATATAACCAATGCCCATGAGTCATAATCTTATCCATTTTGGCTCCTATCCAAGTGGTTTATGTGACCCATTTGGTTGGTCCATTACTACTATCTAATTCCATTCCTTTAAAAAAAATAATAAAAAAAATAGACAATTAAACATTTAACAAACACATAATTACAAACAAGTACACAATCAAGTCATATAGATTACATCACACAATTACACATAATAAAACACACAATATACATTAACAATTAAATCATTTAAGCACATAACACATAAGCACATAGCCACGTAAGCACATAGCCACCAAATCAAATAAAAATGAAAATAAAATAAATTAATTAAATCCCAATTATATCCTTTTAAAAATTAGGGGTATTATATTCTTCCCCTTTAACGAAAGGAATTTCGTTCTCGTAATTCACGAAAACTCCAAATTATTTTCTTTTAAATTCATTTTCGTTCTCATGTGGACTCAGCCTTTGTGTATGGGATCCACTGAATTCCAATGCATCAAATAATATTTATGGTTCCTATATTTATGAAACAAAATAAATGACTACACATAGGTTGTATCTAACAACAAATCAATCTGCCCAATATATATACAAGGTAACGATTCGTATTCCTAAAAGTTTCATAATAAATATTCACAAAACTCTTATGCACCTAGCGCTAACAATTTGGTAATGCTAATTTAGGCTACTGCCTCAATTGATAAACCAAATTTGTGAAAAATCAGTAAAACAAGTAAAATTTGACCTTGCTCCAAAAATCGCATTGCTTCCTAGACATCATTAGCAAACTACTTCCTGATAGAAAACTTTAATACACATTTAACTATGTATAAAATTTATGTTTTCGCCTCTAAACCCCACACAAACCATTGCAAAAGAGAGTTTTTCTCTCCGATGTGTCGATAATGAAGTCAAGGTCTGACTGTACATTTCTTGCTTCAACTTCAAAACAACAAATGAGAGGTCAGCACATGTAATATACAAAATCACAACAGCTGTTAGACCAACCTCCATGTGCCAACATCATCATAGACAAAATCTGAAAAGTGAAGTAAATACCTCCAATTGTCTATGAAAACCTAGGATATATGTCTCAAGCTTATCCTCTACTATCTAATTTAAATCTCTTGATAAATTCTTCCATCTAGAGATATAAAACAAAGCTATTGCTCTAAAATCTTCAAAAAAATTCATTCAAAATAGCACTTTTCATTACTAAAATGGACATCCACATACGATAACACCCCCATCAGTGTAATGTAGAACTGACATGAAGTTCTAAAGTTAACACTACTAAAAAATAATGTCCACAAGCGAACTTGCTTAATCCATTGCTTTTAATCCAAATGGAAACAAAATTTCAATTCAATGTCGATAATTCCTACATATCATCCATTCCTAACTAGTCTTACTCCCATTTTGGTATAGGAAGTGGCAAAAATTTCTAGTAATATCCAATTATCAATTTTTTACCTTGTTAACAGGTGTTACTCTCAGAAACAATTATGTATCTATCCATATCCATACTTGTTCACCAAAACTAACATTTGATGTCATGTTGCTCCTTATAACCGTTTGAGTGCACCGAAAAATTTATGAATTTTCACCTCACTTACTCCGACCTCCATAACATCAGTTACATAATCTACTAAACCTCCTCCAGTACCTTAAACTCTATCTGAGTAAGGTAACACCTACTCCAAGGTCATCTCTGATATTCTAAGTTGCCCTCCTTAATTACCTTGGTAATAACAAGTGCCATTATTACACTTGCTATAAATTCAACTGATAACTCAACAACGAACCAAAAGATTTAAATGACATATCAGTTGTTGGGAGCATCCACTTCCATATTTGCTTCCACCAAACTGAACTTGACGCAAAGTGTGAATCACCACTTCTAGCCATCTAAGTCATCTTGTGATCCATTTTATTCATATGAACTGATGCCTTACCAGTTTGAAATAGACAAGAATTAAGCTGATTTAATTTATTAATCAACCAATATCCCAAACAGAACCATGATCTTTATGAAAAGTCAGCAATTCCTCAACTAAATCCATGAAAAACGTTCTCTCATTTCCACTTCAGTATAGGAAATGGCTGCAAAGGATTTAGTAATCTCTGATGGTCAATCTTGACTATCAAATAAATATTAGACTTTAAAATGGAAACAATTTTATTCCTTTCCGTGCTTATCCCCCAACCTTTTGCTTGATATCATGAAACAACGTATCTCCACCTAGATGAATAGAGAACTAAGAGTTATAAATCTCAATCCTTGCAACCTCCCTAATTTATCTATAGAAAGTACCATTAGTCTAGTACCACCAGCTTTTGTCTGCTCCCATTTTTTAAATTGTAGCATCTTCAAAAGCTAACTGTGCAACTAATTCCATGCATCACTAATTCGTGATAAACTTATCGATCATGTAAGTCAACTAGTATTTTAACTTAACAAAAGTCAACTAGTTACGACCTTTCCATACACACCATGTACCTCTTCTTTATATAGGTGTCTCACCATCATGTCTTTAACACACCCTATTTCTTTAACGAAAATAGGTGTTAATCCGACTTCTTGTCTAAAATCAAAAGAATATGGAAGCTTTCCATCTTCCAAATAAGTCTTCAACTTCCTAGCAATAACTAATTGTTGCAAACTGTGACCTAAAAAAAAAAAAAATCCATATTATTTATACAAGTGAAGAGGCTTAGTTTCTTCCTCTCTGTGAAACACCGGCAACTCCTCCTAATGACACACCCTTGTGAACTAGATACTTGATTAAGAATAGATTGATTAAGATTTATTCAGCCTACTATCCTCACTTGGCATCATTCTAATAAGTACTTAAACCAATACTAAATCCTCCTTTCGACTTTGTGACCATTCTGGAATTTCCAATAAGATGTTTTGCAAATTCTGGCACCTTTGATAAACCATCATGGCATTACGCTGGTCTTTATTTACCACAACCTCACGTATATCAAAAAATTAATAACCACTATTATCATGACATTAAAATCAGATACGTATCCAGAACCAATGTCAAATACATAAAACTAATTGTACTGGATTATTTGACTTATAATTATCATTTAACCATCCCATCCTAAATAGTATATCTTAATGACGCAGGTTCAAGTCCAATAAATTGGCTTAAATTATGTATATCTACCATATCCTATGACCACATGCTCACAATCCTAGTGTAAATACCGCTATTACTCCATGATCAAATACTTGTATCCCCAACTAAACCACATACTAAAAATCCTAAGTGGTTAATGAAAATAAAATACGTATAACAAATATAATACCACAAAATATACTCCTACTTAAGACATCGTTCTTTCTAGGGAAAATCTCCTCTAAAATCAACCCTACAAGATTGTTTCACACAATTTTCCTTTATAGTTTCATAGGTAATCATCCATCATTGAAACATAACCTTTAAACTTAGCTTAAAAAGTAACATATGTTAGCCTAAGCAAATACCAAGGGCTTAACCCTCATCCTCTTTATAAGCGGAATGTAAACTGTCAAATGTGGCTTTATAAAGCAAATTAGAATGTCACAACATAATACTAATGCTCTCCCGTATATGATGTAAAATCATATGTTTTGTTCTAATAAGAACTTCATCAGATCCCCAAACTCCAGGAGAGTACTTCTCATATATCTCTTGTAGAGATTGATCAACACCAATTCTATTATTCGCTATACTACTAGCAAATAATATTACCCTTGTGCGATCATTCATCTTCAAGATTCAGTACCCTCTTTCTTAGATACACTGAACTCTCCTTCATTAGGATCCTCTTCGGACTCCTCCTCTTCTGTTTTCTCTTTTTTGAGAACAATTGAAGTCGTGTTGGTCCCGATATGCAGTGACCTATCACATACACTTAAATCCTTCCTTGACTTATACTTTAAATTAGCGCCAACCAGAACTAAACCTTCTATCCCTTCTGGTAGAATTAGGGATAATGTAATCTTTTACTTCTTCGGGTCTCTATCACTTTCTCCTTGAACCCCATCCTTCTCCTAGGGCCAATCATTCTATAACTATAGAATATATTTGACATCAACTCCTCTTAACAAACCGTAAATAGAGTACAACGAATCCTAATATGAGCTCTAAGTTTTAAAAGATGCAATGCGGAAGTCACATAATGAAAGACACTCCTAAGGACACTTGAACTTGGAGTGCTCTAATAAAAAAGAATAGATAAAATTCTATATTTAGATATAGACAATTGTTACTGTTGATTCTGTTAGTTTGGGATTTTCTTAGGGTCCACACAGTATAGATTCCCAAGTTATAAATTGGACGATTAGTTGGATCAGAAGAATTTATTATTTTAATGGTATTTTATTCGAAGGATTTAAATATTGGATTTATCATTTTAGTTTTCATTTCGGTATTTTATCTATTCTTATTTATCATTTTGTATTCTATGTTTGTTTATCGTCAATTTGTTTTGATATCCTTGGGTATTCGGGTGTGGCCCTAGCCAACCCGCATTCGAAAATCCGGGGGTATCACAAATTGCAAAGTGATTTATACACGTGTAAGCACTATAAAGGCAGAAGAATATAGTAGGACGCATGGCATGAATCCAACCAATCCACTTTGGGGCATCTGGATAGCAATGAAACTGCCCATAACAACTACCACTTGACAATTCTATAAATAGGGCATGTTATTGTAACTTAAGGAATCTCCTCAACACACACACAACTACATCACTTCATTTATCTTTCAATTCCTGCAATTGTCCTTCATTTTATCTTTTAATTCATGCAATGTTCTTCAATTATCTTCACTAATGCAAGTTATCTTTTAACACTTTACTTTCCAAGTCAGGCACTTTCAATTCATTATTTTAGTCTAGCACTTCAAGTCCTTTCATTTCCAGCCATAAGAAAATCTCGAAGTCCTTTGTCACTAGAGGCAAAAAAGAACCTTTGGAGGTGGTCATTCCAGACCTTCTTTCAGTCATCTGATCCATTCCATTTCCATTTGGAATATAGTTTAGACTCTTACTCGGAACTTCCTGAGTTCCTGGCATGCCTGAACTTCCTCAAGACCAACATATGATATTTTTTACAGGCTAAACACCCACAACCAGATTTTTTTCTCAAGCCATAACCTGTCAAGAAACACTTTTGTCACTTCTCTAGAGACTGCAACACTTCCTACCCCATCATTCAAAAAAGACACTCCAAGTGCTTTGTTTTTCACTTGAAATCATAAAGAAGAGCACTCCAACTGGTTAAAGACAAGCTCATTACTCATGATGTGGGATTTTCCACTTTTTGTTGGTCGAAGACAAGAGAGCATGTGATACTTCTCAAATTTCTTCAAACTCAAACAATTGGATTCCTTTCCAATGTTTTCAAGTGCATTTTATGCCTAAAAGAGTTCAACGATGGAACTTGTTGATTTCTTTCTTTTCTTTTTTCCAGTTCTTTTTTCTACTTTTTTCTTCCGTCCCCTTTTCTCTTCCTTTGGTGTGTAGCTTCTACATAATATTTTTCCATTAGCTTTTTTTTTTTGTGTTTTTTTTTTCTGTATATAATGAAAATCATTCACCCAAAAAAGAAATATAAAAAAAAAAAGAGGAAAGGAGTTGTGGATGACTTATCCATTGGTGGTTTGAAACTATTCAAATGCAAGTGGAAATCTAGTAGAGTAAAGAAGGAAGAGGTTTCCAGAATATCAATATGTTTTTTCACATGGAGGTGGCTGGTAATCTAGTAGTGTAAGAAGGGGAAAACATCGACTTGTCCAATATATTTTTTCAATTGTACGTTGTAACCCGGTACGAAAGAAGATATGGTGAAGACATGATATTTTTTTCCATTTTATTAAAGAAATACTAAGATGGAGCATCTGAGTTCTTATATGAGGCGCAAAAATCACTTTCCTATTATTATTACAGTGTTTGTTTCGACATAAAATATCTTTATTGGAAAATATTTTATTTTTTGGAATAAAATATATTTATTTTTTATTTTTATTTTTAGGTATTTGACAAAGGTTTAGGTCGAGATTGAGATCGAGTTCATTGTGGGTTGTATAAAATAACTTGTCGAAAATTAATGAATAAGTTATTTTCATTACGTTTTAGTAAAAAAAAAAAAAAAAAAGAAAAAAAAATTGTAAATATTTTTTGGCATTTAACATCAAAAAATAATAAATATATCTTTGAAAAAATATTTTACCGAAGGAGTCTAAGAAAACAGTGGTGCATGGACAGGTCACTAAAAGGAACAAATTTGTTAAATTCTTACAAAAGCTTAAGGCCGTGGACAAAGATTGAAACAAAAGCGTCCATTGTGATCATTGGGAAGGACACACCAAACTCCACATCTCTTTGGGAATCCCTGCACTCATTTATGGTTAAGGTCCCTGTATATTAACTTTGATTGTGCAAATATAAAATTTAAATCAAGAATAAGCAGAAGATAGAAAACACAGAGATTTAGATGATTTGACACTAAGACCTACATTCATGGACAAAGTGCCACTAAGGGCTATATTTCTATTATTCAGTTGTATTCTTTGCTTGAGTACCAAGAGCTTATATATAAGCATGGTAAATATAAGAAAATATGGAAAATGTACAATAATTAAAGGAGGCATCGTGATTGGTGGATGATTTTGTCCCACTGTTATATAGAAATATTTATAGTTGAAAGGAAATTAACCGGATCACCGTAATTGGTAGGATTTTGCTCCATAATTATATAAAAATATTTATATATTTTAACATTCCCTCTCAAGTTGGAGCATGAATATCATGAATGCCCAACTTGCTAAAGAAATGACGTGAAAAAACATGAGAATGTGTTCGAAACAAAACCAGGAAATTGACCGGATCTTATTGGGGAAAATGACCGAATCTTACCAAGGAAAATAAACCAGAACTCGCCGGGGAAAATGGCCGGAACTATGCTGGGAAAAATGGTTAGAACTAAGCTGGGAAAAGGCCAGAACAACTCCAAAAAAAGTCAAAACTAAGCCAGAAAAATGGCAGGAACTAAGCTAGGAAATGGTCGGAACAATACTAGGAAGAGCCGAAACAATGCCGGGAAAAGTCGGAACAACACTAAGAAATGATCAAAACTTGATGCGTGTTTTTATTTACAAATAATAAAATAGTACTCGCAATAGAATGAATCCTTATAGGATAGGACTATATAGAGGGTGTCGATCCTATAGGGAGATGAGGCTTCTTTGTTTTGTTTCTAACTAATCCAATTTACTTTTTGATTTATAGGTAACTGATTGAATTGATTGATTGCTTATCACGAACATAAAATTAAATTAAACTGAATTTAAACTAAATAGATTAGAGAGAGAGAGGTCTTAGGGCTTTAACTTCACCACGAACTTCGTTCTATAGTTAACTGTTCAACTATAGGGTTTTAACAATTTATATTTCAAATGAATTGAACTCAATAACATTCGTTCAATTTGGTTTTTAAAGAAAAATGTTTTATAAATTTCAATTAACTATAACCTATCTACAGTTAGCATGGACTATCCACCTACCTAATTTAAATACTTTAACTAATTTTGCAAAAAATCCATCTTTCCTAAGCATAGACTATGAAAACATTCATTTATAAAAAATATTGGAACACCATTACATGATTCCTATTCTTATGACTGGTAGGGCTCCGCTAGATACCGTCCAATAAGAATGGGGTGAGAATAATTTATTAGCATTTATATCTAAGACAATGTAATAACTTTTCAAAAACTATTTAAAATATTAAAATATTGCTCAGAATTATGTAATCAAAAATATATTATATTAAAAACACCCAAAGTTGAAACAATCAAACCATAGTACTTAGGTTGAGTTACATTAGTGCCTTGAGAAAAGAATTAGCTACTCATGATGATGCAGAATATTTTTTGTGTTATTATCGTCTTTATCTTCACGGATGACACTTCTTTTCTCAGAATCTTCACCTTTTAAGGTTATGGAAACCCTAAAAGCCGCTACCACAATATTGGAACTCTAAACAATACGAAGAAAAGAGGCTTCTTCTACTAAGGCCTTATGCCTTCTTTTATAAAAGAATTAAGGGTTTGGCGGGCTTTTAGGTCTTCTGGCTCATCGGAAATGAGTTAAGACTTGAAAAAGAATAATTCTCGTAACTTATACATCCAGTCTGTCATGGAAGGCTCGAGCTTTTAGAAGCAAAGCTCAAGCTATTTGGCTCAGGCTTGAGCTTTGGAAGCAAAGCTCAAGCTTTGTTGAAATATGGCTCGAGCTTTAAAGAATGATGCTCGATCTTAACTTTTGTACTTATTAAAATTTCTTTAACTATTTTTCGAAATGTCATTCCATCAACACTTAAAATATTTTTGGGTTTTTTTCTTTTAACATTGATCGATCCTTTCTTTATAGAGCTTGATCTTTAGGTACATAGCTCAAGCTTTGGGGCTCAGGGCTCGAGCTGTGAAGGACAGTGCTTAATCCTTTGAGGTCTGGCACGAGGCCCTGGGAGCTTAGTTTTCTTGAAATCAACTCTTCAAATTTTGACACCTCATGCTCGAGCTTATAGGTAAAGGCTCAAGCACTCTTGGGGAAGTCTCGAGCACCATAATCATATCTTGTAATGACCAGGTCATTTTCCTTCCTTTTCTTTTTCTCAGATTTTCACGGATATTTTTTTTTCCGTTGTCTGTACTGTGCTTTATTCTTCTATTTGTACATGCTTTTTTTTGGATGTCATATGCTTATATTTATATATTTGTTTGTTTGACTCTTTCAGGTGAATCCCAATTACTTCAGTGAGAAAGAGTGCTACACAATTTTCAAGACCACCTTTATACCTCTCTCCCTACTTTATTTCATTATCCTATTTACACTTGCATGTCTATTGTACACTAATTATCTCTTTCGTTATCTGATGAGTTTATCCAAGTGCCATCTTTTCAAGACCACAGTTAATCCTAAGTTTAAGAGGGCCATGCCACCTACTTTGGATACTACAGTCCCGACCATTCTTTGCCTTAGTTGCACTGGTATACTCTTTCCTTTGTTCTCATTGCACATTGAGGACACTGTGCCATTTAAGTTTGGGGGTAATGGTGTATTTTGCATTGTTTGCTTTAAATTCAAAATTTTGAGCATGGCTTGTGTATTTGAGGGACTTTTCTATGATTAGTCTGATGAGCACTGAAAAGTGCACATTTAAACCCGTTAAGCTTAGGTATTCTAGAATCTTTATCTATCTTATTTTACCGTTTTAGACTTATTACGCGTTATTTCCATTTTCAGGCACTAACCTCAAAAATAAGTTAACTCAGCCCAATAAGAGCT
>JAOTQH010252982.1:0-11760 GCA_025631255.1 Cornus kousa | reverse complement strand
AATAAATAAATATGAAAGTAGTTGAAACTCAATAAAATTAACTTACTCCTGATCTCCAAATGCTTGAAGGCAAAAATCATATTGGCAGGTCAAAGAACCACAAACGCATTGGAACTTTCCAACATGACTCACTTTTCCTACTCCACGACCTGTTGAGTATGAATCTTGCAAAATACGAAGTCCTGTCATGTGTGCTCAATTTAATTGGTTATTATTATAATTATTAGGGTTCACAAATGCTCCCTGATAATGCAAAAAAATTCTCAACTTTAGGGTTTAACTGCAAAAAAATTCTCTAACAATAAACATGCTAGAAAATCATCTCCCTATTTTGGGAGCCAGCTCTTTGGTTGGAAGATTGATTTTTCATTGAAAAATAGCTATTGGGTGTACTCGCACAGTTTTTCCACACCAGGGTTCTATTTTTTGCAAATGTTTAAATTGTAGAACTTCGAGGCGAACTTGGTGCAGCCCTTGGATCCAACCAACCAAAACGAACTTTTCACCATCTTTCTTCTTAGCAAACAAGGCCGGTGCGCCCCACGGTGACACACTCGGTCGGATGAAAGTAACACCTACAGGTACATACAAAAGAACACAAACACCAAATATCAAAATTCAAAACTAATTCACTCATGTTGCGTTTGGAAACACTGAATTAGTGTTTATTTCAGCCTGCAACTTTTTTTTTTTCCTAAATTATTTTCAGCCTGCATGTTAGGTTTAATAACCTCTTTGGTTCACCAGCCACATTTGATTCATTCACATAATTTTCCATGCACATAAAACCGTCTGAGACAATTACAAGATAAGGTCTGAGCTTAGTGCTTACTTTATATATTACCAAGCCCGCATGACATGCATTCACCACAACAACAGCAGCAACCCAATATATATATATATATATATATATATATATATATATTGAGCTATGATATCCAAGAAAATGGCCCCTCATTAGAGTCAATAGGCCCAACACCATCACATCATCACCGCAAGCAGAATCTAGTCAATAAAATGGTTTGCGACCAAAAAGGGTTCTTTGTTGTCCAACAGTTGTATTCAAGTTCTTGTAGCATCCAAAAATTACACAAGGCTCTACTTTAATGGGAATCGTATACCTAAATGTCCGAATATCTAGTAACAACTAGTAATGCCAACAAAATGGCATTAACTGATACCCTGCCTGTGGAGGATTATGCACTCCTCGTCATTATAGGTTAGATATCATGCAGCTTTTGATGAGTCACTCGGGACTTGTGACTGCAAGCTTCTCCGGAGAAAGTCTGATAACTTTGCACATGTAGCACGTCCTCGTTGTAGACAGTGAAGGTAATCATCCACTGAGTACAGATTTAACAAGATATTAGCTTTGGCATATTAAAATTAAACACACGGACAGCAAATTTCTCAAGTTAAATGACCTAATCATGCTGCAAGGACAATACAACATCTGAAGAAATAAGTGTCGAATTATTATAAATTGATATAAACCAACTCCCGAAGACGATCCACATTGATTCTTTTTGGGGTGGACAGAGACAGACAGAGAACAAGCTCGAGGAAAGATCTCAATAGCCTGCTAAAAGTACTAGTGTTCAAGTCAAATTACTTGCAGCTCTTCCATATCTCATTTGCCATATTTCTGTGAAAATCAGTCCCCCAATACAAAGAGATTTGGAGCACCAAACGAAACCACTAAAATCTAATCACAGGATCAAGGACATTTTTTCCATCTGAAAATTTGCTTATATTACAATTAAGAAAAAAATAAATAAATTTGCTTATATTACACAAGTGTACATTTTTGTGTTTTAGTATGAACAAATGCAAAAGAACCAGAAAGCTGAAAAATGATAAATATACTAAGCATGAATAATGAGAAGTTTAATTGAACAAAAGGCCATTCTCATACTTTGCACTATTTTTGAGTTAGTAAGGGTGGACAATTAAGTGTCCAAACTAGCATTGAACATGGATGAGCACGGTTATCTGGTTGCTAGGAGTCTGGAGCGACAATGTCGGTATGGAGAGTCCTACATATGATTTTATGTCATTATCTGCTATTCAACTATTATCCAAGTGATAAACCCAACTGGTTTTTCTTTTTGGATAAGTGTCAAAAGAAAGCATCCCGCAAGATCAGCCCAATTGTTTTGATTGAATTTTAGACTAAAAATACCTTACTCCCAGTTATAACTTCAATCAAATATTACTCAGTGCTTATGACAGCATACTCCAAATACCCACTAAAAAAAAAAATCAAGCTAAACATCGTTAAAACCAGCTACTCTCATTAATATGTCAATTTTCATTTGTTCTGCAAGCAGGAACTTCAGTAGGGCAAAAAATTGAATGGAGAATTGGTATACTTCTAGTGTTTGAAAGCACTTAGCTGGGCATACTGGTCGATGCGTAAATACATACTAAACCATGATCTTCTATAATAAATTTACAATCTAATGATTACCTTGGTCTCTGAGTAAAACAGTTAACAGAAATTATCGAAACTTTTTTAATAACATGACAAAAAAGGTATCATCAATGGCCCAGGAGAGAAAAAGGTATGAGAGGTACCTGGCATTACACCGTGTGTAACAGATGTAATAATCCCGTGTTCCATTGGTTCACCTCCAACCTGTAAAGATCCTTCTGGAAGGGCACAGAGAATCGAGTTTGGGAAAACTAAATAGACAATTGCCTTCATTTTCTGCCATTAGACAACATTACCATGTCAACAACTCTATGGAAATATACAGGACAGTTACCTGTTTATGTTCTACAAAGCTACAAATAACAAAATTGGAAGCATTACGTGGCCAAAGTATTAATTTAAGAGCGCTGAATAGCAAACGAGATCTTCTCTCTCTTCTCTCTCTCTCTCTAGGGTTTCTGCATTATTTTTCAACCGATAAATCTGAATTGGAAAGTTATGGAAGAGGTAATAGATTCAGTTAATTGGGAGTTTCTGTAAGTGTTGTCCAGCATTAATCCCCCTCGCGGGAGGATTTTTTTCTCAGCAAGGAGGATAGTTTCTTTGTTGTTTAAACAGTTTGTCTATTGTTTTCCGAAAATGCTTTCCCGGACAGTTTTTGTCAATCTACTCTTGTCGAAGTCTGATCTTCCGTTGAAAGTGAAATTGATGATGGCAAATAATCAGACCTCTGGCGTTGCTTTCCCAGAAAAGTGTGATCAAGAGAGTAATTGCAATGTTACAAAGGAATTGAGCAAAGATGAGAAAAATGCTCAATCGATGGATGGTTCAACAGTGAACTTGATGATGGCAAATAATCAGATTTCTGGCGGTGCTATCCCAGAAAAGTGTGATCAACAGAGTAGTTGCAACGTTACAACAGAACAGAGCAAAGATGAGAAAAATGTTCAATCGATGGATGATTCGTGTGTGTTAGTGATCCCGGCTTAGTGAGTCCTCTTAACCCCTTTCGTGGATTCCGTTGTTCAAAATTTAAACCCTAACAGTTTTGATGGAATCTGTGGACAGAAATAGATGCTGAGCTTGAATCTGGAATCTTGAAACTAAAAGTCATGAATTGGAACAGGAAAATATGGATATGAAGTGAGCAATTTCTGTCCAGTATGAGTGGTTGAGGTGGCACAATGCAAGGTCGTGGTGGCAGAAATCACAATGGGAGAGGTGGTGGCAGATAGCACAGTTGTCAAAATAGCAATATACTGTTTGCTTCACAACAAGGTAAATTCTTGAGAGATGGCTGCCGAAAAATCAAGTGGCCGGAATGGATCTGTACAGTTTTTCATCCGGGAATGGAGGTGACATGTGAGAAAGCGCATGAAAAGCAAGATGACCTAGACCCAAGTGGAGGGGGTTAAACAGAATTGCTCAGAAAGAGACACGTGGACAATCAAGGTAATGGTCTAACTAATTCTGGTAGCATTAACTTAAATCTCAACCATCTCTTGTTAAACACCTAGATCATGCAAGTAAGAACGTATTGGCAATCAGTGTCCTGAATATCTTGTATCCGGATCACAAAACGTGGGCTCAGATTACGGCAATAGAAACAAATTTGAAAGCCCTCAAACTGGAATATTTTCCTCCATCCTCTGACGATGATGTAATTCTGGTTGATCCTCCGACTGATCTTCCTGGAGATGGTTTGGATAATTGGAATTGCTGCCCTGTGGGTTATTTCATTGATAAAAAGAACTTTTTTATTATACAGTGAATTCTATAGCTCACAAAATTTTGGGGGAAGTTTGGATTGACAGAAGTTTTGGGAATATAAAAGGGGTTTGGATTGACAAAAGTTTTGGGAATAGAAAAGGGGGAAGTTTGAATTTCAAAATTGGTAATGAACAAAGTCAAAATAAGGTGTTCGAACAAGGGCCTTGGCATTTTTTAGACTGCCATATTGTTCTAAAGCAATTGCATGAAGGTCTGGTATTGTACCAAGTAGGGCTGCAAATGAGCCGAACCGAGCTTTAGGCTGCTTGGGCTCTGCTCACCTAGGCCAAGAGGTGCTTGGTCTCGGCTCCAGCTCGGGTGAGCTTGGCCTAGCCAGGCTCAAGCTAGTGTGTGGGTGTGTGTCTATATATATATATAATCGTCTCCTATTCATCAACCATCTTCTCTGATTATGCGTGGATGTGTGTGTGTGTCAAATGAATCAGCTGACAAAAAAAATAAAATAAAATAAACTCCACCAATCCCCTTTGAATCGACTTCCAAGTTCACCAATTAATCACCCACCTTCTCTAATTTTCATCATCGTCCCCACAAACTTCAAACCTTCATCAAGGGAATATATATATATATATATTGAGATAGAGAGAGACAGAGGGAGGGAGATAAAGAGAAAGAGAGAGAGAGAAAGAGAGAGCAAGCAAACCCTAGTGTCGCCTGTGGAGTCCAAGGATGGTGCAGTGGAAGGATTGCCGTTGTAGAGAACTGTGTGGTTGCAGAAGCTTGGTTGCCGCTGTGTTTCAGGGTTTTCCATCTAACCCTTTATTCCTTTTACGTACTATACACAACACAATATCCAATGGCTGAGATGAAGTGATGAACTATGATTTGGGCAGTGGGCTATTTAATTAAATGGACTCTATTTGTCAAATGGACTTTTAAATACTAATGTACTAATTGGGGCCAATGAAATATATATGAATTTGGGCTACACATGTATGCATGGGTTAGCTTTTAAATACTCCCTCTATCCCACCCAAAAAAAAAAAAAAAAGACACCCTTTTGGGGAACTGTGACACAAAGTTGTGTAAACGAGCCTGTTCACAAGCTCGCGAGCTGAGCTTAACATCGTTCAAGCTCGTCTCTTTTACTAAACAAGCATGGAAAATGAGCTCGAGCTCTGCTCATTTACTAAATGAACGAGCCCGAGCTGTTCATGAACAGCTCAGTTCATTTGCAGCCCTAGTACCAAGGACCCAAGGGTCACTCGTACCCTACTTGCATCTTTAGGGAATTTCACCCGAGGACCGCAGCCCAAGTTCTTTGATTCAACGCATTCGCCAACAATATACCCAAACATGCATTTTTCAAAAAACTAATTAAGCACTGCTCTTAACGAATAACCAAAACCAAGTTGTAAATCAAGAGCCTCTAATATAACATTTCCTATCAAAAATCCGACTGTAGAATAATATTAGATAAACCCACAATTTAACAAGAGAATAATAGTATAAACATGTTGAATGCATGTATAGCCATCCATGACCAATAACCTGAAAATAATCATTCTTTTAAAACCTCATAACAGAAGATATACAAGTGTAGATCTGGAAATAATCATGCATGAAACCAGAAAACAAGTGTATGTAAACACATGCATACATGTAACTGTGTAAAAAAAAAAAAAAAAAAAAAAAAAACCCTTGTAATCTGTTTTCTGCTATTTCCGCTTGCATGTCCTCTAAAAGCACAGTATTTAAAAAAATAAGCCAACTTTCGATTTCAGATTTCTAAATGCTTCCCACAATCCTTTATAAAGTCTAAATTTTATACAAGAGAAAAACCAATAACACAAATTTAAATAACGATTGCACATTTATTGGGTATTAGCTGGAAGTCACATAAAATTGTTCACAACCAGATGGAAATTACATATTTAAACAGGAAAATTAGACTAACCTGTTCTTCTTGCTTGTCAGGGTCCAGTATAACAAATCCATTTTCTGCCAGACAGCAACATATTGCAACTACACAAAACAGCAAAAAACAATCAGTAAAAATTCATATAATGATAATATGGAAGTACAGCCATAAGTCTTGCTTACCAGCTAGATGCTTCAAAGGAATACTAGCATCCACAAGAGCAGCACAGGCTGCATTTATGGCACATGGGAGAAGCTAGACAAGGTTCAGTGAAGGAATTTCAAATAAATAAAATAAAAATAAGAATTGGCATATCCTACATCCAATATTTTCACATGTAAATAGGGGATTTTTAAACATCTCGCGATAATAAAATCAGACCAATTTGTCCCCATAAGATATAAATGCATAAATCCATTAGTACAGGTGCATGATATAAAAGTACAAAAATTAATTTTTATTTTTATTTTTATTTATTTATTTTTTTGATAAGTAAGATTAATTAAAGAAAACGCTCAAAGAGTGAGCGGAAACCCAAGAAACACAAGGGCCAAAGGCACCTCAAACCTTCAAAGAGGCCAAAAAACAAAAATCTCCTCTAAAGATCTAGAATCTCTCCCTGAAACCCAACAAAAAAGTGTGGAAGCATAGAACTTTGGAAAAAATAAAAAAATAAAAAATAAAAAAACCACTGCACAAACTTTGGAAAGTTCACCATAAGATCTAACACTTTGTGAGAAATGTTAAATTTTACAAAAGACAATAAAATGATTTTATCTCCGAATGGACATCCAAACACGCAGCGTGTGTCAAATGGACCCCAAGTATAAGACATGAAACAAAACAACAAGACATCAGAAGTTCAGTGAATGTTAAAACTAAAGTCTACTGACCTTGACACTACTAAGAAACTTGAGACACCTAAATGACCTTTTACATAGATCTTATCAGTACGTTGAAGAACATACCAAGAACACAAATATTACAATTACATGTTGAAGTAAAAGCTCTAACGACTCTGCCAAAACAACCATTACTGTACTAGAAGGGAACACAGCTTAACCATTAAGGATACAGCACCATCATCATTAACAACCTGCAAGGAAAGCATAAGAACCCAATGATTGTAAAAGAAAATCCTAGTAATAAAATCAAAGAAATATGATGTACATGAAAGCCAAAGAAGTGAACAGCAAACTGCCCTCTGACTCGGTGTACAATGTAAAATATCTGAAAAATAGACATAAAAATAACATGGTGCCCAAGAATAGCTGTGACAAAATACCCTCTTACATTTCACATGCAAATAAAAGCACCATTTCTATCAAAATTAATCATGCCTACAGCTATTGAAAATTTAATATCATATACCCCCTTTGTCCCAAAAATTTTGGGCTAATTGGGGAATCCAACTTTTTATGGTAGTGGGTTTTTAGTACCTTTTTATTGTATTGATAAGAGTGAATTTCCAAATTTATCCTTGTTAAAAGACAAAGGAGTACTTCCAACTTCGTAATTAATTACTGCACTTGTTAATCAAGTCAATGTCAAAAGGATAGTTTGGGAACGTTATAAAAAATAGTGCATCCGTTTTTGGAATAGGACATGTATTTTGGGACATCCCAAAATAGAAAGGTGGACAAGAATTTTGGGACGGAGGGAGTATCAAATATCTTTTGAAATTTGTTATGTTCTGACACTGAACTTTCCCATCATTCATATCTGCATGAACTATAAATCCAATAGCATATTATTGTAATGCCTATCATCTTGACTTTCAACAGCCATTAAACCTTTGTTTGCATGACTGGAAAACACACAAAACTGGAACTTGTAAATACATTAAGATGTACTATTCCTGAAAGTCAAATTTCTTTTTTCCACTCATCCTTAAGTTTAGGTTTCAGCCAACTACTGACATTATATATTGCACAAAAAAATAAAATAAAATAAATAAATATGTTCTAGAGGGCCAAAGCCCTACGCACAATTCTGTAAAACTGTTACACTTAACACAACAAAGCTGCTCCATGTCCTTGTCTTGTAGAGCTATCATCTTGAGAAGACGTCCATTTAAAATAAAATAGAAAAGCTCATACCAATATATTATATCAATTAGGATTCAAAGTCAAGTTCATATTTGTCTAACAGGCCACCAAGATAATGTCATTATGCAAGACAAGGCAGTCAAAATATTGGTTGATTAGGGAGATGGCAAAATCAGTCACATATCATTAGATGACCACATTACCACATTTAGCTATCTGATACATCTTAGACTTGCACATTGATTCCCAACACACACGAGGCTTTAAAGTTTACTCTTTTACACTCCAACATCAAAGTAACAATTCATCAAACCCTTTTGGTCCTTGTGCAGCTTTTCTTGGGATGCATTCCCCATTTGAACCCTATCTAATACAATATTACTTATCAAAAAAAAAAAGTAACAATTCATCAAAGATCTTATTGGGCTTTGAGGAAATCATGTTTGAGTAGGCCTAGTTTTGGGTTGGGTTCCTTCAACCAACAAAAATATGCTAGTTATCCCATTTTTAAATTGGTTTATTCTGGAGCAGCAAATGACAGTCACAATCTGGATTCCAATGAAATAAATTTAGTCATTAGTAAAGCTGAATTCAACGAGGGTACTACCATTAAGAAATTAAAAACTAGACCTCGAGGACGTAGTTATCCAATAAAAACACCTACTTGTCATATAACTATTGTAGCAGTTATGGATCTATATTGTTGCTCTTGTTATTTTTATTTTTTTCATGATCCTTTTTACTTTTTGAGCCTTAAATGTATCACGATTCATGTCATTGTGCAAACCCGATACCAATCTGAAACATTTCGAACAAGTCATTTTGGTCCACCGAGTTGGTCAATCGTACCGCGATTCCTTTGCTAATAAGGTGAGCTTCTTTCTATACTTGCTTCCTTAGTTAAGCTATCCATCATCATGTTCATAGTTCCCTTTTTATTTACTTAAGGTTGCCTTTTGAAATTTTAACCAGTTGTTAATACAAACCTCATAATTTAAATTATATATCTGCAGCATTGGATCTAATAAAAGAAATACAATCCTTTCATTCATATCCGGGATTATATATGGATCCAAACTTTGTAAAGCACAGCACATTTTTTTAAGTATCTTCACCGTCTAGTAACACACTTACACTGACAAGCGACAACCTAAGCAGGGTAGTAAAGCTCCTCCTCCAAGGTTAAAACCTCAACATTGAAAGTTTTCTTTTCTTTTCTTCTACTTCTTCTTCTTCTTCTTCTGCTTCTTCTTCTTTTTTTTTTTTTTTTTTTCAAATGGTCAACATTGAAAGTGAACCTAAAATGCACTTACCATTGAGTTGTTCAAGAAATTAATCATGAAGCAATTTCATGCAGTATGATCAGGTACATATGATTGATTAAAACAATGAAACATTCTATGCCTTTTCTAGCAAAGTTGTTTGTCACGTTCCCAAATATCAGAATACTCACCATTCCAAAGTCTAGGAATTTATCTCACAAAGCATACATCCAAAATTCATAAAAATGAATACATAGACTCAAGAGTCAAGACACATCTATAATAAAAATTACAATAATTAGCTAGGTCAGATATTCATTTTCTGTTGAATTTGGAACTTTTAAGTGCAATTAATTGCCTGCCCGGTTGGTAAAAAGGCTAATCTACTGACATTCTTTCAATTTCTAGAAATTACTTATTATTGTATGATAAGGCTTACAATTTAGAAACTATACTTCCAGAGCTTTATGACAATATATTACTGATAATTTCAACATCATTTGACCATTCCTGCTAGAATTTCTGAATGAAGTTAGGTTTAATCCAAAATCTAAGACTAATTAGTTTAAATACTCTTTTTTCAACCAAGAATATTTTCACATACCTATATTATTGCAAAAGGTTATCTGTCAAAATTTCATTAATTTTGGTGGTCATTTAACAAGGTTCCAAATTTTCCTTTACTCGGTAAGGTAAAGCTCATTTCACCACCTTGCTCAACTTAACTCTATTTTGAGAATGTGAAAAATAGAGAGGGGTAAGCAAAATAGCCCATTAGAAAACCATTCCACCAAAATCATAAAGTTTTTGCAAAAACAGAGATTTCAATTGTACAGAGGTAATATTTTGGTTCTCGCTCTTTAAAACCTTTAGATTATTTATGTTTCATCACGGAAATCTAAATTGTTTACTCTTGCACTTTAGCACTTCTTCTTTAAGAGTCTGGGTTGGTTCTTCATTGCTTTACTAGTATTCCTAGATTATGATTCTTTTTGACAGAAATTAAGATTTTATTTCCATTTGACTTTATTATTGTGATTAATTTTTAGTGAAATTTGTTATTTTGGTGTTTACAAATAACTTGAAGGTTTTAATTGTTTTCAAATTCTTATCAAGGGGATACATACTTTAAATTAGGAGATGCACATAACGTGAACTATAATTGAAATTTGGAGAGAGGCAAATATGATTGTTTCACTATAATTTCGATTCAAATCCTAAATAAATAGAAAACAAATTGAAATTGATATCGCATGTCCAAGCTGCTTAATGGAATTATATTTTCTATATGAATCAGATCACCACACCTGAACTATAACTGTGGTTGTGGTATTTGGATTAACAGTCAAAAGGCAGATGCTTTGCAGAGTTCTCTTCAGTACCATCTCATATTCCTTTTCCGGTTTCCCTAACAGCAGAAGAATTTTGCGCAAAATTAGAGGATGAGAATCAAATAAGCTACATTTTTAACTAAAAAGCATTCAAAGCAAATGGGTGAATTTCATGCATTTGGCATCCTAAGGGTCACTGAGACTATCAACATAACAATTTAACAAAGGTCAAATTGGACTCAAATAGGACGGTTTTTAAAAATTTATGCAGCTTCACAGAGCAATGCATTTACCACCAATAGAATACTCAGGCTCTATGTACTTCTAAAAAAAAAAAAAAAAATTTCTCTAAATTTGAAATAAAACAATATCCGTGTTTCAAATAATCCACGGACATGGACAATCAATATGCAATCTTCACATAAAATGAATATAAACTATAAAGTGGTAATGCATCTACCTATTTATATGAATGAAACTTTCAAGTAAAATGATTACGTAGAGAGCAGCTTTTGAATAAAATGATCATATAGCAACTTATAAGGAAAATATTACCAATCTGCCCCGTCTTGGGCTTCCAAATGACTTCAATGCAAGCCTTTTCGGGGTTTTCATTCTTCCTGGTTCCAGCTTTCGGTCCATAAACTGCAACAAGAACTTTTGTTTCTCCTACACCCACCCAGTCCAACAACACCCCGCACAAAATTAGATTATTTCGTCAAAAGACAATCATTTTCTAGAAACATGTTACACAAATAACCAAATTTATATACAAAAACATAATTCTACTTAAATCCCATACAAAACATGATTAAAATTTTAAAGTAAAAGTAAAAAACAGAGCAAAACAACACAATAATCAAAACCCAAATGAGATCTGAGATAAATATAGTATTTTGCACATCTAAGAGTGGTGTGTGCGTATGTATATACAGAATATATATATATATATATATATAGAGAGAGAGAGAGGGGGGGGGGGGGGGGAGATACCTTGACACAAAATGGCGGAGCCATGGGCACGGTTGAGAAT
>JAOTQH010252963.1:0-11761 GCA_025631255.1 Cornus kousa | reverse complement strand
AAGTCGCCAAATTTCAAAGGTTTGCAAACTTGCTCCCAATTAACAAGATGATACTTGAACTCCTCTCCTCTTCCACCCTAAAGAAAGTCTCTCTGATTTTTTTTGATCCGTTCAGCAACAGAGCACGAGATTTGAAACAAAGATAAGAAACATGTGGGAAGGGACGAGAGGGTGCTCTTAATAAGAGTGACCTTTCCCCCCTTCGAAAGATACTGTTTTTTCCATCCTGCCAATCTTTTTTCATACTTGTTAAGCACCGGATTCCGGCTCCCCACTCTCCTGGAGGAAACTCCCAAACAGAGGGAAACAAAAGTGGGTTTCAGTTGATTTGCGCTCTCCCCCGCTCTCTCTCAGACACACACACACTGTTTCTCTCTCTAAAACTCAGTTTGTCTCCAAATCATTTGGATTTAATGATGGCAGCCAGTGTAAATTAAAAATTGAGTAGTCAATGTCCATTCTACATTTGGATCGAAATAATACTAACTAGTCATGTAAATCTCCCTTCAATTTTCCATTAGCCCATTAAGGAAAACATTTCGGCAAGCTGTAAATGGTTTTGATTGGACAAAAATAGATTTCATATCCAAGGTATTTATTTAGGTGAAAGTTAGGCATGGTGGACAAGCACATCAAAAGGTGACGTAGTTGTATAAATAGACAACCTTCAAATTTTGGTACCTTTCTTCAAGCGTTGCCTGATGAAAGAAAGTAGTCACAAGAGCGTCACTCGGTATTTATTTAGGTGAAAGTTAGGCATGGTGGACAAGCACATCAAAAGGTGATGTAGTTGTATAAATAGACGACCTTCAAATTTTGGTACCTTTCTTCAAGCAGTGCCTGATGAAAGAAAGTAGTCACAAGAATGTCAGCGAGAAGAATATCTAAAATAGAGAGCTTAAAAATTCTAAATTCTCAATGCTAGAAAGAAGCCTAATGTGAAGTGCAACTGCTAAACAAAGGAATAACAGCATGCACTATGGGGAATTATGCAATGCTCAGGATACTGCCACTGTTTTCTGCACCATTTTTACGCGTTTGATTACATTTTGAGATCAGTGACCACTCATTTTCATTGATACAAAATGGAATGAAGTGATAATATATAATCACGCAGTCAAATTTTACTATCTTGGTCCAAATAGAACTTGTATCCTTTTGATGGCTATTGTTAGTTAGGTCATCAAATTGGTAGCTAAGGGTAGATCAGAAGGCTCACACATTCAGTGATGGATAACCAACGAACTTCCCAAACAGTCTGATCTACCTGGATAGTGCGGCTTAGTTTGCTTTGATTTGTTCAAATCAAATCAAACTGGCATAAGATTCACGATTGGATTTCAGGTACTGGCAGGGGTAGGCAAAACCATCTCGTTTTTTTAGACCACTACATTTTTTAAGCAGAATTTGGCAACTTTCCAAACTTATTCATTGATGCTATGCTAAAGGAAAGAGCTTTAACATCTTCGCTCGAGATGTGTCTAATCGTTCTGCTTTAGACTCGGTGTAGGACCTTCACCCTCCTCGTCGAGAAGCTTTTTGACTCTATAGGCTTTGTCTGAGGTTAATGAGGATAATCCCCCACTCCGGCTCTGTAACAATAGGTTACTAGGTTTTACCATTCATTGTGTCCTTCACGTTTCTATTTTAATGCTTTATTCTTTTGGATGCTTATTTTCTGATGTTTTGGTCATCTGATAGTCGTTTGTTTGCATGATAGGATGATCAGTTCATTGACATGGTTTATCGGGCTTTGCTGAATGCACACCACTCCTGAACGATTTGAAGAATAGTTACGACGACGTGCAATTTTTGTTATTGTCATGCCAAAAGAAGGAACAAGAGAGGAATTTCAGTCTAGCGTGTAGATTCTCATCAACTACAAGTTTGTGTTATTGTATAGCATTTCACTCGTTACTGGCTTAGACGATGGGATTACTCTCTTTTTATTTAACCCGATTACATTCTGTTTATTAATCGTGTCAATATATGCTTAACTGTATATTAAACTCATAATGGGAGATGGCCTTGTTTGTTGATTTACATTACGTGCTTGATTGACAGTGTCAACCCAATTTGAGTGACTCATTCAAAACTAACATAACATATTTATGAATATATGGTACGGTATCTCAGATTTTTTTTTCTTTTCTTTCATATCAAACAAGACGAGTATGTGGTTAGAGTATAATTAATGCTCCTTTATTTAATGTCAGGTGTTTGCTCTAGTTACAAATTGTTTTAGGTTGTACTTGGGTCGAGATGATATGGATATTGAACTGGTCATTTAACCTTTAGAATAGAGAAAACTAGAGAAAATAGGAAAGAAGAAAAACACAACTGAAAATAGTGCTATGCATATTCATACAATGATATGACAAGTTTGGTCCAATTGATCAAGTGCAGAACTTGCTCTTGAATTTTTTTAAAACAAGCCAATGTCTCCTCCGAGGCTCGAACATACATCTGACCTCCCTGAACTTGAACTAACGGAATCTTCCTTCCTCCGGATCAAAGTGAAGGTGAAAGTGAGCTAACTTAAATATGTGATTAAATTAGTACTTTTATAAATTATAGATACTAATATAGTAATTTGTGTATGTTTGGTATACACCACATACATATATGGAAAATGATTAGTAGTCTTGGATTCGAATAATCACCTTTTTTATAAAAAAAAAATTATTATTATTATTTTTTATGTGAATTTAGGGTCATCGCGTAAATGTAGCCAGATGTATACTATCAGACTCGGTATCACAATACATATATATCAAGTTTACCTCACCTATATAACTTTTCAATAATTTTGCAACAACAATAGATCGTGCAATTTGATTCTTAGCTCCAAATTTGATTGTCTGTATGACGAATTTTATCGTAAACACTTGGCAACTTTCATTAATTCCAGTAAGCAAATATATTCAAAAGTGGGCCAAAGTATGGCTAATAATGAAATATCCCTAATTTAACACTCCAGCTTTACTGACGCCGAGTCACGAATTTCAGGTGACTCAATGTGTTCTTATGAATCATTTTTAATCAAATTATATATTGATCAGGCTATTCCAGTTTCATGCAGAGTTAATTACTTCTAATCAAGTGATAGTTTTGATTCACAGACGAGATGCTGATGGTGAAGAATTTGCCTTCTTCAAAACAATCAGGAATAAAAGAGTCAGTTTTAAGAGAAGCTGCAACCACAAGAGCTTACTGAATTCTGTGTACAAACGAAACCAATCAATCAACTACCACGAAGCAATTTTTCACCCTAGAACAAATGGACTTTTACATAGTCATCACTATTAACAGGTCACAGTGGGTTGGTCCCAACATTATGATTACAGTTAACAGTAAATTATGTGAATTTTACATGCAAAGGAGCTATGAGAAAACAGTAAACAGCCGAAGGACGGTCATTACTTCCACATACCATAATTCAGGGTCCCTTTTTAATCCTCCAGAATCTGCTGCCTTTCAAGCTCCATAACATTTTCAGCCAATGAGCTTACAGTGCCATTCATCGTCTCATTATTGCTCCTGCACTGTAGCAGTTGTTCTCGAAGACTCTGCACAAGCTCATTAAGTCTCTGAATGTTCTTCTCTTGTGATAATATAATCTGCAACAAGAAACGGATGCCTGTTAAAAATAATTATGACTGAAGTTATGCATGAGATAATGTAAACTACAACGAACAAACTTCACAGTTTAGAGTTGTGCTCCCACTCCAAGGGTGTAAGAAACACATATTACAAATACAAACTGCCAAGTTTAGTTAGAAATTGTCATACATCTTATTGTATTGGTAGGAAAAGGAAAAGCTTAAATTGTTATATCAGACTACAGCATGATTTAAGTGGTCCAATTAGTGCGGAAAGTAGTCCTCGGATCTATGCAATAGTGGATCACATCCCAAACTTGCCCAATAAATCATAATTTTATGTTCCTCAATATGTATCAATTCAACAAACTATGATTATGAGCCAAATAAGACCAGAAGAACATTACATCATATCCCAAACTTGCCCAATACATCATAATTTTATGTTCCTCAATATGTATCAATTCAACAAACTATGATTATGAGCAAAATAAGACCAGAAGAACATTACATTGTATTGTATCGTAACTGCCATTTCCATTAGATTGTCCAGCTTTCTTGTTTATTTGCAACTCAAATATTGTAGGACAGTGATCGTAATATTTCAAATTTCTTCAACTAAAGAAACTTGCATTTAAATAACAAATTATTGAAATGTAAAAATAGACGTAATCAACACTACAGCAACTAAAAATATCAGAATGTAAATATGAATTAATGACCCACTCCTCTAACCACAATTTTGCTATGGCCCCACAACTGAATAGGAAATAGCTTCCCCAGATAATTGAAAGTAGCTCCTATATGATACATCATACTTGTGGTCCTTCAAGCCCGACGGTACTGGTACAAAAAATTTCACTTGGTTGTTGGAAAAAGATTATAGCCACTAAGAGTTTCCACGTGAAAAAAAGAGAGAGGCTGCTGTCGACTCTATATAAATCAGCCTGCATGCTGAGTAACCCACCAAAATATGACCCCTGTATCTCCTAATGGATCAACTTTCAGTAATGTGAATATTAATTCACCTAACAAATGAGTGATTTGTATTTTAGGCTGCGCTTTTAGGTTGCATTCAGAAACCTTGATTTGGATTTGAAATGCTTAGATTTCAAGTCTACATATCGAAACAAATTCTATTAGCCTGTTAGGATTAATTATATAAAATAATAGCAAGTTCGTGTTGTGATTGGGTCTGTTCTCTCTGCTCGATTCTCTATTCTTCACGATCTTATCAGACAAAGATGGAATTGTCATTGGGCAATTGAGGAAGGATGTTGGGCTGTGATGATTTTCCCACTTCTTCAGATAGCATTCAATCACTATATGGTGATTATGGCAGTGAGATTGTTAGAAGATTTAAATATTAAACTCTAACAGCTTGAGCTTTTAGAGTAGATGGTGGTTATCAGAGATCATGGCTGCAACTGTGGCATTGGGAAGTGAGTTGAAAACAACCATACACTTGATGGCGACAAATATGGATCAGCTGACGAATCTTATCATGTTGGCTCGTTGATAGGCGAGAAGCTTATGTATGTGTTTGTGGTTTGTTGAGGAAAGCAACAGTGATGAAGACCGTAGATGCCATGATGCTTCAGGTTAAAGTTGGGGTTTTTGAAGTCAACTGAAAAGGAGAGAGACAGAAAGAAGAAGAGAGTGGAGACAAAAGGGCTGACACAAGCTATAGGCCATTGCCTCGGCCATTGAGGCAATGGCCTAAGGCCCCCACTTGAGAGAGGCCCCACTATCACTTAATATATACTCTATCACTTAATATATACTTTCTTAATTTATTTTTTATTTTTTAACTTTTTATCCGTCATTTATATACTTTCTTAAATACATAGAACAATGTGAACAAATTTAAAGCATACATAAAAATATTTTTACAGCTATTACCATGTTTTTTTCGTGTTTATTCTTATTCTTTTGAAATTCTTCTCAATTGTTAACATGAACAAGAAAATTCTCCAATTCAACTGACTAAAAAAAACCTATATTCTTGAATCTGCTTTGTTTTTGCAACAACAGAGTTAGCACTATGTTAATACAAATTGTAATTAAAAACTGAGAACAAAACTAAGCTGTAACTTTTCAACTAAAATTGAGGAACGAGAAGAGGATTCAATGGCAATAAAAAAAATAGTCTCATGGATGGTAGTGAAAACCGAAGTCTGACCAGAAGACTTCACTTCTGTCAAAATAGTCAAAGCAAAGGGGTGCGCATCACTTGGATCCAAAAATAAGGCCACATATCTCAAAAGCCTTATTCTTCAGCTACCTTTTGGCAAAATAACTTTTCATCATATTTGTCACTCGTAATATTAAAACTACGAAAAAAAAATACGCATTGAATTTTCTGTGTACTTGTTCTTTAGTATCAATTCAATTTGTTTGTTTTTATCGAAAGTTGTTCTTTACATACTATTATGTTCACAATATAGAGGATGAAGTATTGAACATTTGATGTGTAATTGGGCTATTCTATATGCATGGCATGTTGATAACTACTTTTTTTATTATGAATTTTCATGCTACTATTTTGATGACTGAGAAGATGAGTAGAATTACATGAAAAATTACAATACAAGAGTCCAACTCATGTAGTCATGTCATTTTTAGAGGCCTCAAATCTCACCTAAGGCCTCAAATTATATTGAGCCAGCCCTAAGGAGACATCTGAGATCATGATATAAGAGCGGGGAGATCAAGATGAAAGATTCATGTCATTAGGATGGATTAGGAAAATAACAATTAGATAAGTTTTCCTTTTGAGATATGTCACTTCTGGGTTTTAAAATCCATGTGCGTATTTTCCCTAATTGAACATAATTAATTGCGCATCCAAACAAGGTAAAAAAGGATTTGGGCTCTAAATTTCAAATCCATCTGGCTGAGATCCATCCATCCAAACATAGCATTACTTACTCATCAGGCTGAATCAATTTAAGAATAGCCTCTAAAGGGATGCAAGGGGTAGAGTAAACTGTAAAGTACTTTAAGCAACCTCCCACATGAACCAAAAACCATTTCAGAATTACCGATGTAGTCTTGTGCTGGCAATTCTGTTATCCAAACATGACTGTAATTGGTCGAATCATTTCGGTTTGGTTTTGGTCACTTTGTATTTGTTTGTCAATCATATTGATTTCCTTCTGATTTGCATGAGAGATGTAATTGAAGACTGATAAAAACTACCCAAGGATTGCACAAAGATTGCAATGTGAGATATGAAATCAAAGATCTTGATCAACTTGGAGACACATTAGAACAAAGAAGTTTGACAAAGTGGACCTTCAGACTAAAATGATAAATAATTTTACTAACCCTAATCAACTTGGATAAAGTTTGGATGTATCAAGAAGTATTTTCAAATATAAAATGCATCTTATTTGGACTAGAATACTAGAACATGTTTGAGGGGGCTAAGAGTCGATAACCACATTGGGATCAGTGTTAGAATTGAATTAATACACCTTTTTGGAACATAAATTTTTTTATACTTGAAATCTCTTGATAATATTTATTATTTGCTTGTTTGGCTCATAAACTAAACCCCAAAATTAGGCGTTCCGTGTCAGTAACCAGTTATTCAAAAGCTGAGTATCAATACTTGTAGTTGTAGACAGGAGAGTAACCTTAAAATTTGAAGGTAGGTACTCAGGCCAAATGGAAGAAATAAATAAGGAACAAAGTTCCCGAGTCCAGAATTGTTTCTAAATTGATTTTTAGTGATTCTAAGAATTGGAAAGGAATTTTAAACCTATACAGAGGATATTAGGAATTTTGAAACTTAAGGAAGAAAGATATATGGAAGAGGTTAAGAGACTTTAATATTTTTCTCACTGGCACACATTATTGAGAGATCTTTGTTAGAGACTTTAATTCTTTAACACAAAATGTTCGAGAGTGACTGATAGGACCTTGTAACTTTATGTGTGCATCCATGTTAGTCTTGGAGCATTGATTGATTACTTTGATACTATCTACTTTTGTTGGATTTATTCTTATTGTGGAGAACGAGAGTTGGTGGGCTTGGACAACTGATCCAGGAAAAATACCCACTGAGGAAGACAAGGACGGATTGCAAGAAAATGGATTCGTAGAAAGACAAAAACAGAGATCAAAGGTTTTAGTTTGTATATAAATCAATTGGCTAGTGGTTCTAGAGTACCAAAATGGTAAGGTTATACTCTTTCGTCTTCTTAGTGGATTGTTTGGCTCTGAACTATATCTCATTCTTTTACTTGTTAGGATTTGTCATTTAGATCTAGTGTCTTTCTTTTAGTACTTCATTGTGTTATCACTTGGTTTGTGTACCCTACACTAAAATACTGAACCTGAGTATATCCGACACACGTATCCACTGCACATATTCTATCTTCTGGTCAGACTAAAGCTTTAGAGCTTTTGGTCCTCTACCTTTGGCGCAAAGGGGGCCAAACACTTTTGAAACAAGACAGTCGGGATGACCCTAGGGATCAATCAACTGCAACTGGGACTTCCCACTACAAGCCAGCCTAAGAAGGTCTGTTTGAGCAAGTGGCAATGTGTCATGTGGAATTGAACGGTTCTATTCGGAGCTTAACCAGAATCAAATAAAGGAAGACCGACTATGCCCCGAATATCCCTCTACAATCCACTTTTACACTAATAATTTGCATGATTTTTTATTGAGTATTGAAGTTGGACAAACCGAAAATCTGTTAACAATTGATCAATTAATTAATTGAAATTAACTAAAATTAAAATCAAGCAAAAGTTTATCAAGTTTGATCTGCGTCTATTCATGCCCACTTGGTCCTATTAGCTTTCATATGTGTAACTCTTACTTGGTATCAAAGTATATTGTTTGGGACATTATTTATTTGACTTGGCATGAGAGCACTATCCTATAATGTTAGGTTGACCTTGAATTTTTCTTTTCAGGCATTATGAATTCAAACATTCAAGATTCTCTTATATTTACTTACGTGTAGGTTATGTTGCTCTTATAGATTTGGAACAACTTGTGGGTTCCTCCATACTAAAGGAATACGTTTACTTCATAGCCTTTGCTGCTAAGTCCAATAATATTAAATCTCATGAATCATCAAATCTGCCTAATGAATCTAGTGTAAAATGGATCTGATAATGAGTCTGGAAACTAAGAATATAATGATTTGCAGGTTGCATCGAAAAATCAAAACCTTATCGAGTAGAATTTCCAAGTTTCACTAAGTTTTGTCCATGTTAAGTTCAAAGAATGAGCATTGAGATTGTTAGAGGTATGGACAATTCAATTAAAACATACTTGGGACAAGGTAAGGTAGGTGAGTGTTGTGAAGACGCAATGTGTTTGGCAAATTTAATTTTGTTAAAAAAAGCTCTATAACTCAGGACATTGGTTTTCAAGCTGAATTCTATAAATTGTTCAAAACAAAGAAAGTTGTACTTAAACTGTTGGTGAACTGATGCATTGCATGTTTAAGACCCATAGAGGCTTGCAACGTTACAACTTTCCTCTTTGCACCAATAATACATGGTAAGGTCAATTCTGGACTTGCAATATTACAACTTCCATCAAACAGTAAAACGAAAGTTTTAAAGTCTTAAAACACATCCAATTTGGTTTATATTTGTATGCAAAGTTTCCAATTGTTTTCTAAATCTTAAAGTTCATAAATTTTAAAACACGTCCAAATTGGTTTTTATTTAAATTTCAAACTCCTATTTTTTTCAGACTCCTATTTAATTTATTTATTTTTGATAAGCAAGACAGATATCATAAATGGCGCTCAAAAGGGTAATCTCCTATTTAAATTTCAAACTCTAAGACTTAACCTAGGATGCTAAACTCTATGTAAACAAACTCCTATTTTTTTCAAGTACCCCTTCTACTACTCTCTTCCACTATTCTAGCTTGCTTGTTAATTTTCTTATATAATACCCTACTTTTTGGCAAATACTTCCCACACGTACGCTTGAGAGTTGGTATTTGTGTGTGACTCCTGTTAATCATTTGAGACACCGTGTTCTACATTAATGATTGAAGAACAATCAAGCAGCAAAATAGTCAGGTGTCAAGTAAAAACCAAGCGTGAAACTAAGGTGTCAGCAGTAACTACGCCTAGTCAGGTGTTGAGTGCAAGCCCATGTCAGAGTACTAGGTTTGTACTTCTTCCTTATCGTAATAGACTGGCTAGCCTAACACAGTATTTTCCTGTCTATGGTTTTCCACAACATAGTCACCAATGTCTCTTCTTTGCTCTTGATTTATTTATTTATTTTATAATTAGTTAAAAAAATTTGAGGCTTAATCTTGAAACCTAAAGAGCTAAAACAAATCTGCTGTTATTGAAAATTCACTTTTTTCATCAATTATTCTCATAGTGTTTACAGCCACCACACTTCTTGACCACCTCTGCAAATTAGTTTTCTACTCCATTTAAATCCCAGAAACTAATCTCTAAAAAGAATTTATGATTTGTCAAAGTCAATAAAATACCAAATTGATGTCTTTCTTCCTTTACCAGCCTTTTTACCTTCAACCCATCACTTTCACTGTTGATCACCCTAAAATCTCCCAGTAATTCCAGCTTCTACCCATTGCTTCCATTCCATGGTTGATCACTGGGAAACATAGCCAGTTTATTTTCTATTTTGTTTCATAAGTTTATTTTCTGGTGGATTCCAGAGGTTTTGTAGCATAAGCATGACAGAATAACTGATGCCTCAATAATTCGTTCGACTCTGAATATATAACTTGATTTTTTATACTAGACATAGGAACCAAAGCTGAATGCAAAATCTTTACTTGCAACTTTCATTTTTCTTACTGTCCTAAAATTCACGATTTATTGGTGTGTAATCACTATTAGTCTATGTATATGTTAGCACATAACAGAATACACTTTGGGACAAGTGTTATCAAATCCACATGACATGGCCAAGAATGGTCAATGGTATTCATCAATAAACCCAACAAATCCTCAAAGGTCAAATGTATTTCCTAAGAAAACTTATCCATATACTTGTCCCAGGGAAAAAAAAAAAAAAACTATCCGTAGACACACCAAGCTAACTCTCAACTCCAAAAGATGCATTTTTTTATTTTTTTATTATATATATATATATATATATATATATAATTAAAATGAATTAGAAAGCATTCAACAGTACAACGCATCCCGAAAACTACACATCAGCTGAAGCCAAAAAGGACCTAAGAGCTCAAGGAACCCAAAAAATCAACAATCACCCCTAAAGATTTACAATTTCTCTCTATAACCCAACAAAAAAGAGAGCTAATAAGGCCCCAAAAGAAGACTCCTCTCCATCATAGGATCTTCTATTCTGTTCCTTCCAAATACACCACCAAACACAAAAGGGTGCCAACCTCCAAAAATCACAGGCGTGGGGTCCCACATGGCATCCTCTCCAAGTATGGATCCTCTCCAAAAGATGTATATTTTAATAACATTTTTATGAATTCACCAAGCACACGATTTATTCATATGTCATAATTCCTAATTTCTATCTCTATTATGGTATAAAAAGCTTTTCATTAGAAGCCTGATTTAACCCACATTCATTGCTTTAACAAATTGGCTATGTATGGAAAGCTTATACGACAACAAGGTGACATTTAATGATCAAATGCAAGATATAAGGACAGCAAAAGTAGATAAACATGATGCAAGGTCAAGCCGGAACATCTCATGAACAGCTGTCCGCTTGGATGACAGATTCAGTTAACCCTAAAGGATGTTTCAGGGTTTTGTATGGGATCATAGGTGTTTTTCTTGCTTGTCAAAGTAAAAGCTTTGTAACGCATTTCAAAGAGGCCGCAAGAAATATTGGGTATCAAGTGAGACACTTGAGGTGTGTCTTGGCCTGTTTTCAAGTGGTTTCGAGGTTGAACATTAATATTGGGAAGAGTGTGATTGTTCCAGTAGGGGAGGTGGATCATATTCATGAGTCGGCAGCTATTTTGGGTTGTGGAGTGGAGGCTTTTCTTTTTTCTTATTTGGGGCTGCCATTGGGTGCTTCTTCAAGAAGAGTTGCTGTTTGGGATCCAGTGGTGGAACGTTTTCAAAGGAGGCTATCTGGGTGGAAGAAGCAGTACTTGTCAAAAGGGGGTAAGCTTACATCGTTGAAGAGTACCCTATCTAATC
>JAOTQH010252962.1:0-21419 GCA_025631255.1 Cornus kousa | reverse complement strand
CAATCTGAAATGATGCCGAAATGGGTTTTGTAGTTTTAATTCTTGTAGACAAATATATAAACTGAAAGAAATGGGTTTTGAACTTCGGATTCTTGTATTTGCAGTTGCAGATAGAGAGACATAGAGAAAAAAAAAAAAAGAAAAAAAAGGGGCAAGTTCAGAGTTAGGACGAGAATAGAGATGGAGGCAAGAGGCTAAAATGATTTGCCCTAAAAATATTATATATATATTACATACGTTTTGTTATAGGATTTTTTTTTTGTTGTTTTTTTGGCAAATATTACATACTTAAAGTTATAAATTTTTCTTTTAAAAATTAAAAATGGTATAATAGTAAATTTACTACTTCCCTTTCCTTTCTGGTCCCAAACATGAACATTATCTTTTTCTTTCTTTTCTTTTATTAACCAACCAAACACGACAAGGGGTTAAAATTATTCTTCTCTTTCCTTCCCTTTTCCTTTCCCTCATAACTAATGTTATCCCCCCTTTCAAACCTACCGTACCAAACATAGCCATAGAGAAACAACCACAATACCTTTACAGCCAAGCCCATTTTTGGGTTAAACTCAAGTACCCCTTTTATTTTTGTTGGTTAGTTGGCTTGGGCTCTTGCCTTTGGGCCTCTTTTTTGTTGGCCTTCGTGCTGTGTTCCCGGCAGGGTATATATAGCCCTGCCTTTTGTACATTGTTTTCTCATTATATATATCTCACACACAAAAAAAATAATAATAATAAAATAAAAAAATAAAAAATGTGCCAATCACAATTAAATTATTATTTTTTCAACTCAATGTGAGATATCAAAAATTTTCCCTTCATTAGCTAGGAAAATAAGGATGAACAATAAAGATACAGTTTAATCTTCCTATGAGGCAAAAAAGATCAAACTAGTGATTTCGCTAATAACAAAAGAAAATTTCAATTAATTGTACGATAAATTTGAAATCGAATTTCACCTATGTTATGTTTGGAAATACCGAATTGATGCTTTGGATTGAAATTGGAGGAAATTTAGTTCAAAATTGTAATAAATTTTTTCATCCAAGGTGCGAATTCGATACCCTAAACATAGCAATAGAGAATCCAAGGCATGAAATTGATATCTCAAAACATGGAGAGAGAGAGAGAAGTTGGGGAAGCAAAAGTTCAAGAGCAGAAAACCATCCCAGCAACGGTGTTGGGTTTGTAAACTAAGGGCATTATGGTAATTTTAACATAAAGCCCTAATATAAAATCATAAATATCATACCATTTATTTTGCCGTTAGCTGCACTAGTTTGTAGGAGCTGCAAATTTATTATTATTATTTTTATAACACACGTACCATTTAAGTTGGAAGTGCGGTTCGAAAACGAGATCTCAAAAACTTACCTTTTGAATCCTTATCAACGCCGCTATGTTCCTTAAAACCATATGTACCCTTTTACTTGGGTATTATTCTGAAAAGATGATCTCTCTACTGTTTATTCTCATTGTACATGACACCACCAAATTGAATACCATGTTCCTCTGTTTTTTAATCAAAACTTCATTTCTCTTTTTTGGAACACAAAGAAGAGAAAGGAGACCCCATAACTAAAACCCACCAAGACTGCCATTCCTGTTCAAAATTACCAACCAATTTTAAAAAAGAATTAAATTTAAATCACAACATATATACACATAAATATAGTGAACATAAAGAAAAATAAAAAAAAATAGTGTTTAGTGTTGTCATACCATATTGAACATGTTTTGCAACATAAACTTTTCTTCCTCTTGTGGGATGATTTGGGATTGATAATGCTTCCAATTGCAGAAACATGGAACAGACAACAAATCCACTTCCAAATTTTTCTCTGACCACTCTCTCCCTCATATCTAATGACCAAAATCCAGCTATTCCATACACAAAATCTTCAATTACAACCTTCAAAAACAAGAACACTCCAAGCCAAAGTGAAAATTTGGCAATTGATCTGATTATCTTCTTGTTGGAGATCCACTTGGCCAGATTGACAACACAAGCAATGGCATATAGAGGAAACCAGAAGTACCAATCTAACACACACACACACACACACAAAAACACACACAAAGAAGAAGAAGAAAAGAAATATTTGAGAAATTTTTAGGTACTGATTGACATTAGAACAAGTAAAAAAGAAAAGGAAATTTAGACTATGATACCTGGGTCATTAAATTGAACTGATGCAGAGAATGCAAAGAGAGAAGCCATTAGTAGAGAGCAAAAGCTGAATAGCTTTGTTTTTGTTGTTGTTGTTGCTGCCATTTTTTTGGTTGAGAATCACAATCTATTGTTGATTACATTCCAAATCTACCCATCTGCTGAAAATCAGTCTTCTTTTAACTGTATGATAACTTATATACACAACATCACTCGTGAAACTCAAAATCAAATTGAAGGACAAAAGGGTATTTAGAGAAGAAAAAAATAAGAACTGTGAATGGTGAAATTTTGACTTTCTCAGTGGCTGCCTGCTTTAGATGGCTAGAGCAAAGGACTGTTGGTGAACTTTGACTTTCTGGGAGTGATGATACAGAGAGGGGACAGAATATAAATTTTTTTAATTTCTTTATTTGAATAAAAAAAAAAAAAGAGAGAGAGAGAAAACCAGTTAACTTTTTCCAAGACAGATGGGCTTTGTTTATCACCAACTATTCCATTTGTCACACTTCTTAACCCTGTGATTAATATTGTATTTAAGAGAACGAAGGGTGAACTAAGATTATTGGAAAAGCAATGATACATCTTTCGACGAACATCTATGAATAAGATTGTGACCTGTACTCTATAATATCAGATGATAAAATTTACCTTTCACTTATCTAATTTAATTTTTTGTAAACATTTTTTTTTTACCGAAATGAGATGATATTATGTCACACTTTAATCTTATGATGATGTTTTACAATCCAAACAGCCCTCATTGACCACAAAATCAATCAACTAATTAGGTTTTTTTATTATTATTTTTTTTTTTTTAAAGAAAGGTTTCGGATTAAAAACAAGGCAGGAAGCCAGGAACCAAGCCACATGGGGTGTGACATGGATTAATATAATTATTTTTTGTTATATGCATTGGGAGTGAGCAGCTAGGCCCAACCTAAAAAAGACTGAATAAGTCTAGCCCATTTGAAGACACAGCCCAATCGAGTAAAACAAATACCCGTTGCACAACGAACGACTAGTTTCTGAATCCGGTTACCCAATACAAAGTGGGACGATCCTCTTGATTGGGCTGTGTCGATGTTAAATAAAATAAAAGATTTTTTTGAAACTTAACATAAAGTGGGACTATCAGTTTAACGTTTTCTAAAAAGGCTATTGTTAATAAAATTGTTGAAATTCCCATTTTAAATTTGAATTTCATAAAAAAAAAAAAATTAATCACATATAGAAATGATGATATCTTGTTCATCGGTGAGCAAGAAATTTGTATCGGCCCTCTTAAAATACTCCATAATCCACTATCGGGCACATTTAGTCTCCTATCCCACATGTACCATGCAATTATTGAAAAAATTCATGTACAACATAAAATATGGCGGAGGTGTAACTTTGTGAGGTATGGTGGCAGTGTGAGGTGTTGATATGATTTTATTTTTTTCCTGACTTGATATGGTTTAATTGAACATAGATGATCAGCCATTTCACCTACCACTGGGCACATACACTGCACGTATGTTTGGTACAGTAATAAATAAATAAATATTGATAACATTAGTTAGAAGAAAAAAGAAAGGAAATGAGAGAATAATGTTAATTACTTATCGCATTTGGTTGATTAACGAATAAAAAGAAATAAAAGTATAGTAATCATGTTTTTGAAAAGAAAAGAAATGAAACTATTTTAATGAATTTACAACCATACCCTTTTTCATAGTTTTTGTCCTTTTACAAAAATGTGGACAAATTTGGTATTGACAAAATTTTATTTAAAATACTATTATTTCTCCTTCCCTTTTCTTCCATTGTTAGGAAGATAACAAAAGTTACCATTCAAGCCTTATTGTATCCCTTCAAATTCTTTATTTTCCTTCTAATATTTCATACCGAACACAATTTACCATTGCCATTCTTTTCTTTTCCTTCCATAGGGAGAAAGGGAGGTAAAGCAGAAGAAGTAGACCACTTAGAGCAAAATAGTCCCAAAATTGTGTTTAAAAAGCCACATGCCGGTCACATGGCGTTTTCCATTAACTATAGTGATCTAGGCTTGATTGAGTGAGAGGTTGCTACCAACGGTGGTCTTGTGCCCAGTGGTATCTCTCCTTCCTTTCAAAATGGATTGTGAGGGTTCGAACCTCCAAAAAAACAAAGTAGGTGTGTGAGTTTCTTGCCAATATAAAAAAATAAAAAATAAAAATAAAAAAGTGAGAGGTTGCTAGTGAAAAGGCTAAAAGAGTTAAAAAGTGAGGTTTGTTTAATTTTATAGCTCAAAGGGCTTACTGGCTTGGGCATAAATCAGGGATCATAATAGGGGTATTGGGGTTCGAAACCGGGACATATTAGAACCCAGTCCCTTACCTTACCACCATCACCAAGCCCCTAGGGGCATTATCTTATCAAATTTGCCCATACAATATGTGTATATCAAATTTAGCCATAAAATATGTGTATTATATATATATATATACACACACACACACACCCCAAAATATATAGTTTGAAATTCAAAAACGCTAGCTCAATCATTCCTCGCTGATTAGTATTTTTGAGAAAATCAATTCTTTTGTGGCTGTAAATGCAAGAAAAACTCCCTCCTCAATTTGGCAGAGCTTTATTACATTTCCAAAAATTCTCCTCCCATTTCTCTACCATCGCTGTCTATTATAGGCAATTACAAGTGTTACTGGAATGTCATAACTGTTTTCCCACGTTGGGCTTCTGATTTTGGGCCTTATTCCTAGTAGGCCTGACTTGGCTCGGTAGATCCCAGAAGTTTGGCCCATTCTGCAACGCTCCAATGTGGGCTGAAACCAATTGCTTGACCCGATGCCTCTCTCACGGGTTACATCCGGCCCACGCCACCTTTAGTATCCTCAGTGGCACAACACGTGTTATATTGCAATGGGTGACTAAAATCAATTTACATACTAACCGATTTTGACTCCATAGTGAGAATTCACTTGCATTTATGGAAGGCTGCACATGTACTGTATAGTTTTCAACTTAACACTTGCATCAGGTCTCAAGTTCGATTCTTATTAGGTGCGAATAATTTTTTAGAAAAGGTGTATGAATACCAACTAGGAAAAAAAAATTTGATACTTTCTTGAGGTTAAATGCAGGACGGAACTACATGTAGTTCGTTGGGGGCAATTGCCCACTCTGATTTTCATTTTTATTTTTAATTTACCCTTTTTAATTTGAGCTTTTCAATTATACACCCAAAATATATTACTATTGCTCCCCCTGAAATTACTAAAAAAAATTATTATTGCCCCCTGGCCCTCATCTTATTTTTTGGCTCCGTCTCTGGTTGAATGATTGATGTTTCATTTGGGTACCATGCCCTAAAAAGGTAAGAGCAGAAGGATCCTCGATCTGTCATCGTTATTATTTTTGCCTAATTTCTTACAAATAAAGGTCGGTTTCATTTACACACCATCAAATTAACTCACTAATATGACTTACGAGGAGTATGATCACATTTGCACACCATCAAATTAACTCACTAATATGACTTAGGCGCAATATCACCCATTAAATTTACTCATTAAAAGCGACTTAGACCGAGTTTTACAAATAGAGATAGTTCTTGAGAAATTACGAGATAATCGAGTCATCACTAATTGAAACACATAAATGTATAAACTTTTTTCAACTTTTTTTTTTTTCTTCTTGCGCGTCAATTAGTAATTGATCAAGACCATGTCATAATTACTCACTATTCTTCCTTGCTATAGTTGTGGGTGTAAAGTTAAATTTAATATATGTTTTATTCTAGGCATGGAGAATTTGCCTAAACAAGTTATTGTATAAGTATTATTATATAATCATCTTATATTAAAGGATAAAACTTTATTAGAATTGGTTTTGGTTAGAGATGGATTATTTATCGATTTTCAGAGACTTGGTAGAGGGAACTTGCTCGTGGGTTTGACCTACTTTGTTTTTACATTTTTTAGATTATTAGAGATTCAAATCTCAATGTTGAGGATCCGCAGCTTGGGGTCTTATCTATTCTTCCTATTTATTTCGAAGTAGGATATTCATTCATTATTAGATGTTAGACTTTATTTTATTTATAAATGACTGAATTATTGAATTATGGTTTTTAGGGGTCCTTAAATTACAGGATTCCCGAGTTATACCTTTTGGAGAATTATTATTTAATAGATTTTTCTTTAGTGTATTATTTATTTCTTTTTATTTCATTTTGTAATCTGTGTTTGTTTAAATACCTAATTGTTTTGATATCTTTTGATTTTTTAGTGTGGACTTGATCAACCCATGTCTTTGAAATTAGAGGGTCACAATTCGTTTGACTGATCTTTGTAGACCTCGTTAATTTCTCAACAAAATATCATTATTTTGTTATGCGACAAGCAATATTTCATAAATTTATGCACTAGGTGTGATAAGTGGAGTATCTCTTGTTCAATATATATCTTCTCCAATATTTTATCAATCTACATCCTTAATGTGAAAAGTGGAGTATTTCTTTTTCAATATATGTCCATCAATAATATTTTCTCCACATAAAATGTTTCATAAATCTGCACCCTTGGCGTGATATATATATATATTGTCAACATATACTTATGAGTAATAATTTCTCCATATCATCATTCTGTAATCGCAGTTACATTCACTCATACTGAGCTTTTAGGAGGATAACGCAATATTTTAGATGATCGTATCATTCTTTCAAATTTTGCCACAAAATAAGTGGATCTCTCACCATGAGGTATTCAATTTCAATTTCTTATTGATACGGTAGCAAAGGAAAATCATTACTTTTGTATGGTCCTTCACGTACACTAGATTTCCTCTTTTTATATTTTCAAAAATAGATTGTTCAAGAATCCATGACAAATAATTCTTGAATGACAACAAATTCAAGTTTTGTATCGTTCAACAAAAGCATCTAGAGTCATTAAATGAATATATATTCATTGTCGAATTTAATAATACACAAAGGACAATCACTATGAAATTATTGTAGCACCACAATCATTATAATGTGATTAATAATTTAATTAGAATACCAATTGAAATTTAGTTTATTAATTAAGGAATATTTAAATATTGTCCAACTTTTTCATATATTAATGCCAACTTTATTCATATATTAATGTCAACTTTATTTATTAGAAACAAAATGGTGGCTTAAAGGTTAGATTGCATGCATGTACTTCAATGGTCATGGTTCAACTTTTTTCTGCCATGAGCACCTTCCACCTTTTTTTTTTAATACAATCTAAATCAAAATTACATCATCTAAAAGCTACAGGAAAGAAAAATTAAAGACGATGATTAGTATCATGTGTCAATTAAATTTATTTTAAATATTGTTAGGGCTACAAATGCCACTAAGACATCAAATTTAAAAGAGGCAATAACTTTTACCTTGTTATGAGTTCTATTTTAAAACATATAGCAGTAAGGGAAAATCAGAGCTGTTTAGTGAGCATTAAGCAAAATAAAACCATCCACCAGTAGGTTAAAATATTAGCAGTCAAGATTACTAATTTATTTGAAGGTTGCTTTAACAAAAGTGACAACAATAATATATGCATTTGTCCGCAGTGCTCAAAACAAGTAGGTCAGTATATACACTTGCATTATATGCTTAGTTTTTTACTATATTATATAAGTAATCCGTTAACACTTCAAACATGTATTTCATACCAAAACCCACGCAACTATAATTGATCAAACAAGATATATGATTTATTGAGAGCACACGAATCATTAAAAACAAAGCCAGTAAAACCAATCAGACTGAATGAATTATTAAACAGGCGGTAAGACCAGTCAAATGAATAAATCATTAAATAATAAAGATAGTATGAATAAACCAGTCATATATAATATGCACATTTAACGTGTAAAATAATTATTACTCCACATATATGTAATGAAAGAAAAGTAAGAATCTCTTACCCTTATACTTTCACAAACTTCCGATCTCCACGGTTGACCGATATAATAAATAACTAATTAGGGGCTACTCTTTGCGGTGAGAAAGGAGAATAAATTTTTTTTTCATTGTGTTCAGCAAAGGAAGCAAACATAACAATTTATTAAAACTAATATCACAAAAGAGATATATAGAGTTGAAATAGAGAGAGGGAGAGACTTTCATGCTATAACTGTGTTATGAATATATCAAGAAGAAAGAGAATTAAATAAAGATCAAAGAACAATAAGATTGAAAAATAGTAAAGTGAAAAGTTTTCTTTTATTCACTTGTCAAGTACCTTTCTCAAACACAAGCTATATATAGCTTCAAAAATGAGCTTCTTCTATAAGTTAATTAGGAAGTTTCTTCTAAAAGTTAGATAAGAACTTCCTTTGTAAGCTAAGTAAAGAGCTTCTTTTATAAGCTAAGGAGTTTCTCTTATTAGCTATGGGATAAATATGAGTGGACCCCACTTACATAGATATATACATATATATATATATATATATATATAACAATAATTATTTTTTTGTTAATATATTGAGAGTGACCAGCTCGGCCCAACCCAAATAAGACTGAAAAGTAAGAATCTCTAGCCCAGTTGAAGTCACAGCCCAATCAAGCAATACAAAATTACCATAGTGGGATGATCCTCTGGATTGGGCTGTGTCTTCAAAAGATACAGCCCAATGTTAAATAAAATAAAATATCTGAAGGTTTCTCATAGCTGATGGTTTGATTCTAGAGATCGTGGGAGATGGAGAAAGAAAGCAAGACGACTATTGTTAGTAAAATTGCTGAAATTCCCATTTTTAATTTGAGTTTCAAAAAGAAAAAAAAAATATTAACATATCATAATTTTTTTTTAAAGAATCAAATTATGAATTCATATATATATATATATATATATAGTCAGTGATAGTATTGGGTCTCTTAGAGTACTCTATAATTCATGAACGAACGTATGCAATTTCTGTCCCACATGTACAATGTAATTAGTGAAAAATTCCTTGTATATATATATATATAACATAAAATATATTGGAGGTGTTTCTTTGTGACGTATGGTGGCAGTGTGAGGTGTTGATATGGTTTTAATTAAATTGAGATGATTTCACAACCATTTCACCTACCACGGGGCACATCCATGGTACGCTATGTTTGCTATAGAAAAAAACAAAGAAATGATAACATTAGTTAGGAGAGAAAAGAAAAGAAATGAAATAAGAGAATAGTGTTAACTACTTATCGTGTTTGGTTGATTGATAAAGGAAATAAAAAGAAATGATAATAAACATATTTGGAAAAAGAAAATGAAAGGAAACTATTTTAATAAATTTACAATCATGCCTTACTTTTTTTTTTTATTATTTTTTTTATTATTATTTATAAAAATAATGACAAATTTGGTATTAACAAATTTTCATTTTAAATACACTCTTTCTCATTTCCTTCAATTATCTCCCATTTTTGGAAAGATAACAAAAATTACCATTCAAACCTTATTGTATCCCTCTAAATCCTTTTCCCTTTTTATTTATTTATTTATTTATTTATTTTTTACCAAATACAATTTTCATCTCCCGCATTGCCCTTCTTTTCTTTTCTATCCATTTCTATTGTACCAAAATGACCCATAGAGAGAAAGGGAGGTAAAGGCATCGGAAGTAGACCCCTAGGAGCAAAATGGTCCCAAAATTGTATTTAAAAAGCCACATGGCTGGTCACATGGCCTTTTCCATTAACTTTAGTGATCTAGGTTTAATTGAGTGAGAGGTTGCAAAAAGAGTAAATTTCAACTCCAAGATTTATTGTGAAAGTGGTCCCGAAAGCTGGTGAAATTGATCTTAATGTAATACTTATTATTTATCAATTTTACCTTACAAAACACACATCTATCTATACACACACCAGTTTGAAATTCGAAAACACTAGCATGATTATTTGTCACTGATTAGTATTTTTGAAAAACTGATTCTTGAGCTGCACAGAATGACTGCTCATTGGTATTCTCGAGAAAATCAATTCTTTTGCAATACAGCACACAAGTTGTATTGTACATCGTGTGCCATTTTTCTGTCCTTTCCCATGTTGTCCCAAATACTTTACCGGTTTGGTAGGTTGGTTCTTCTTGCTATGTACACATCAGGTGGGGTCTACTGCCACAACACATTGTTGTCAGCCTAATTATGCACACTTTGAGGGCAGTCCTTGAAACCAGATTTATGGGAATCCACAGTAACATCTGAATTTTCGTGCTTTTTTTTCTTGACATTGATTTGGTAATTAATGTGTCCAGACAGGACAAAGAAACCATTCTCAAATCTGGACGGGTAGTTGGTGATTCCACTGGACCAGACGTCATAAACCCCATGACCAGAAAAGTCACCCACCACAAAGAAACATTTATAACACATTGAATTTAGGTTATGAATCTTATTTAATGCTATCTTTTTTATTCATTTTTTAACATATTTAATCCTATCCCTTAGCTCTTCAAATTGTACTCTTAGCCAAAATTTTGACTCCATATTGAGAATTCACTTCCATCTATGGAAGGCTTCCTATGTACTGTAACATGACACTTGCATTAGGTCTCAAGATTGATAATCTGAATTTTTTGTTTTTTTTTTACCTTGTCAATTATAGACCTATAAAATATTACCATTGCTCTCTTTAAAATTAGTAAAAAAATTCATTTTTACCCTCCATCTTATTTTCTAGCTGTGTCCCCTGGTTGAATGATTGATGTTTCATTTGGATACCATGCCCTAAAGAGGTAAGAGCAAAAGGATCATCGACCTGTCATCATTGTACTTTTGCTTAATTTCTTACAAATAATGGAAACACACGCACTATTCAAGTGGAAATACACGCACTGTTCAAGTTAAAAGTACGGTTCGAAAGCGAAATTTCAAGAACTTATTTCCCGAATTCTTGCCAACACTACTATACCCTCAAGGATGGTTGGTTTCATTTGCACACTATCAAATTAACTCACTAATATAACTTAGTCAGAGTATCACTCATTAAATTTAGTTGTTCAATTGGATATGAGACCAAGTTTCACAAATAGAGATAGTTCTTGAGAAATTACATTATGATCTCAATGCAAATAAATATATTAATTTTATTCAATTATTCTCGTTTGTCAGTTACTACTGACCGAGACCATGTCAAAATTTATCAATATTCTTTCACAATTTGAATAACTAGTTGATGCTTATGGGTCAAAACTTAGACTCTAACAATAGGACAAGTTAGTATACCAACCAGGAGGGCAATTTATTGTTGGTTAAGTTATATAAGGAGTGTATATATATATATATATTAATTGCTGGTTAAGTTATATACGGACTATATATATATATATATATATATATATATGTACGTATATGCAATTTTTAGTTAAAATATTAAAAGTAAGTACAAGGTTGAGTTGCTTTTGTACAAGGTAATTGTTGCTTTGCATGTACCTTAATTAATTTGGCTTGGATTTTAAGGAACTGTCACGGCAGCAGTTATCATTTATCAGTGAAAATAACTACCCGACATAGTTAATAGCAGAAGAAGACAGTGTATATCGAAGTAACAATTTTTTTTTTTCCTTCTTATTATTCTTTATTTATTATTATTATTTTTTTTTGTGAATTTTGCATATCATTAATTTTTTGCAGGGAAAGAATTAGAATAATGTTCTTGGATATCATTAGATAAGTTTTGTTTGGACACGATTCGGTGTGGGATGTGTGTTCAACACTACTTTTGAATTAACATGCACTTAAAAAACATATTGTCATGTTAAATAATTTAATTTTATTAAATTATATATTACTTCAAATAATTTTATTAAAAAAGAAAAAAGAAAGGGGTAATAAATCCATTAATTTTACGTTCAATCAATTAGGTTACCGAACAATGCTATTTATATAACAAAAATAACTTCTTCTTTTTTCAATAAATTAATAAAAATTAGTTTACTGAACAATGCTGTTTATATTAATAAAAATAACTTTTTGAGTGCTCAATCATGAGAACAAAGTTGCAGTACATCCATTACATTAGAGAAATCTGTAATTATATATAAACAACATAACCAAATAAAATAAATTATCACCTTTCAGTACTAATTAAGAGTAAGCTCAGAGCTTCCAATCTAAGAAAGTGATATAAGCAGAAGATACAAAACAGTATACTCCACTATACAATTATAATAGACCTCACTTTACTAGCTAACTTTAATGCTACTTCTCTCTCATTATGTATGAATATATATAACAAAATTAGATAGCTAGTCACATAGTATATAATTTAATTAATTAAACTATAATCCCCCAAAGTCTCTAACCGAGAAAGGGTTATTATTCTCCGGCAAGTTACCGGCATGGCGGAGACCTAGCGTGAGCGACACGTCCCCTGCATTTGTCCCAAACCGGATCAACGTCGACATGTTGCCGTCGGCGCCAACCATGCCACGTGGTGGGAAATGCACCTCGCCGGCGGCAGGAGTGGTGGTGGAGATAGCGGAGGTGGAGGTGGTAGTGGTGGTGGTGGGGTGTAGTCTGGGTTGGTTTTCTGAGAAGCAATGTGTGGTACTATTGATTGTGATGAGTGAAGGGTCGTTGTCGAATGCATTGATTTGGGATCTTTTGCTTGCTGCGGTGGCTGTAATTGTCGTTGTTGTAGTCGGTACAGTTGGTGTGTCTGTAGTAGCAGCTGTTGTTGTTGTGGTTGGGGCAGTAATAGGCGTTGGGTTTTGTGTAAAGTTACTGTTTTGGCTCCTCTCTCTATCCCCACTACCTTCCTCTTCTTTGGCTTCTTGTTGGTACATCTCTTCCACCATGGGTTTCCACAACCGGACCCTCGCGTTAATGAACCAGTTTGATACCTGAAAAAAACGCGCACACACATACTAATTAGAACCCATCAAGTAATTAGTGAAAATTATGAGACCATGGGACAACAAACGACAAGGCCTTTACCTTATTATTATTATTATTATTTAAATTACAGGTAAATTTTACTTTCCCCCTCTAAGGTCTATAATATTCAACACAGATCCTTCTACGTTTCATAATTTCACTTAACTCCCTTATTAGTGACCTTTTTTTTTTTTTTTTTACCATTTTACCCATAAAATATTTGTTATCATTTCAGATATTAGAATGACAAAATAGTGAGACACACACACACTAATTAGAACCCATCAAGTAATTAGTGAAAATTATGAGACCTTGGGACAACAAAACACAAGGCCTTTTTATATATATATATATATATATATATATATATATTTTTAAAGTTAGATATACCAGGTGAAATGATATGTGATAAAAAAGATTGGAGAGAGAATCAATATTAAGGGAAACGAAGATGCTAAGCAAGCTTAAGAAAAAATAATCCCAAGTGCTGCAGTTTAGTTGCTGGTCTCTCACCTTTTAAAATAAAGAGAGTTTAAGTCCAAAAATAAATGTGTAAGTTTACTGCCAATATAAAATTATGGGGTACTTCTTTTTTTTCTTTTTTTTCTTTTTTTAATCTAATTGATACTCATACATATTTGTTTTTTCTGAGACTTTAACACCTTACTTTTCTTTAAACAATAAGAGACTCATACGATTAGGCTAGGCTACTAGCCTATTGATAAATTACGGGGATACTTAATAACTTACATGCCATTTTCACTTGCTGCCTAGCGAATAGTTAGTTCCTAATTAATGATATTTATAAGGTTTCATCTTGGACAAAGAAAATAGATATTAATGCTAAAGTACTTTTTCTTGAGTGAGAAAATTCATTAACGAGCCTCGATCAATGACTTACTATGAGTGTATTATCATTTAATTCATAGAAATGAATTTTTGCTTATTTTTGCCATTTCTTAAATAAGTAATAATTTTTAATTTTTCATGCAAACAAGTTAATCAATTCTTGTGGTTGCAATATTCAAGTGCAAGAGAACCAAATTATTGATAAATATGATTATCTGAAATTAATAAATACTAATGATTCACAATAATAAAAACATTGTGGTTTATGATAATTGCATGACTTCATTTTTTGCTTATTATATATTATTTCTGAAATGCAATATTATTTGTTAAAAACAAGGTTCAGGTACAAAAAAAAAATGTCTCTTTATCTAATGGAGCGGTACTGGGACAGCATTAAATAAAGGTGAGAGTACAGAAATTAGGAGTGTTGTTGCATGTGTGTAAAGTGTGTGTGTGTGTGAGAGAGAGAGAGAGAGGGAGGGAGGGAGAGAGAGAGAGTCTCTTCTGTACTTGCCCCTGCCTTTATTATTGGCAGAGTTCTATTGCTGTTTCAGAATTTATGTCTTTGCAGATAAGATTCTAATAATCCAAAGAAACCAGAAATAATATAAACCTAAATCATGCAAGTCCAACTGAAGTTTCTGATTATCACTCCTAAGACTTTCTTCTATTGTTTTCCTCTTTTTCTCACTATTTAATATTATTATTTTTCTTCAAATGAAGAAGCTCAGTACCTGAAAGGACTCTCTCTCTCTCTCTACATATATATATATATATACATATATTGTTGTACTTGTATGATCATAGCGTGTAGAGTTTGTATATGTATATGGTGTAAGAAAATTATGGCTTATAGGGACTAACCTGGTTTCTTGATAGACCGGTCTGTCGAGCCAATAGATGCTTGTCTGCATCACTTGGGTACCTGAGAAAAAGACCAGAAAATGACATTAGAGTCCTTACTAAAACAAATAAAGAGACAACCAAGCTTTGTGAATCCGTAGATGAGATCGAACCCTTCTTTGCATGGGCGTGAAAATCTAAGACAAGATCATAAATAAAGAGTACAACTGCACTCACTGATCTCTCTGATCATAACATGCATTAGATTTCATATAGGATAATGATTGTTAGACACCGGATAAGATGAAAGTAGACTATTAGATCAATATCGACACACAAACGCTACCTAGAGAGGTGGCATGTGAAATACTGTAGATCTGAGTTCAGAAAAATTACAAAGAAATCTTATTTTAATTTGTAAAACTAAGATATCATTTTTTGAAATTTTTTTATTTTAATTTAACAAGCTACTACTTGAGCCAAAATACTTTTAGTGGTAACTCTTTTTATAAAGGAAGAAATCTAAGAATCCTCTTTCAGTGTTAAAATTTGTTATGAATAATTGTAAATGTACTGAATGAAAAAATTATTAATTGCTATTTGTATTTATTTATTTTGGCTTAAATGTTGTTCTCTTATTATTGCCGAAGTCACCCTCTTATAGTAAATTCCTAACTCTATCTTTGTTTTTGAAGGCATCTTGGTGTCTTCGCATAAGATTCAATTTCTCTATTGTCATGTTAATTTTTCCGGGCATCTCAATTTAAATGGAAGTGTGAAATATAAATTTATAATTTGGCTAATTTTGTTGTTAAAACGAGTCCGATTGAGTTGTAGATTTTTTGTTCAATTTGTCAAGATTCAAGATCAGAAACGGAATTGAAGAAGTGATCGAGTTCATACTTTGATACACTATGTGATGATGAGAACAATGCATTAGGAATGTAAGTGAGTGTGTGAGGATACTTTCATGGTTTCAAAATTAGGCTTTTAGGAAAAAATTTCTAAGTTTTTCATTCTGCCTAACTTGAATAGGTTCAACTTTTAAGGTTTCCTATCGAAGTTCAAGTATGGCCAACTTGAACCGGTTCAACTTTCAAAGGTGTTTTTCAAATTAAGATTAACTTATGGCCAACTTGAACCGGTTCAGCCCCTCCTAAACTGGTTCAAATTTTTGCAGACCTTTTTGGTAACTCTTAATCTTGGTCTGTTTTGGCTTTCTATTTTGGATAAACTTTTGTTATAATGAATATGCACGAAATTGACTTGTTTTCCAAGGAGTTTTAAGTCTTCCAAAAATCTATATAATCTTTCTTTTACTCAAACTTTGTTAGGGCTTTTGGGAAGGTAATTTTTCAACTATTTTTGACAAAGCTTTTTGAGAGATATTTTTCAAAAAATCAATTTGATTTTTCTGATTTCATTTTGAGAGCATACACATAAACACAACAGTGATTTAGGGGTGGTGTTCTCTACTTAGTCGAAACTGGAGTATAATTAAATATTCAAAAATTTTGAAAAGTAAGATCTTACCTATCTTCACATAAAATTCAGATTTGAAGAAGATCAGACTTTGAAGGGGTCAAGCCCCATACAGAGTATTGTTGATTTACCAACAATCCTTCTATAAGGTTCAAGGCATAAGTCTAAAGTTGAAAGATGTTGAACGGGAGGTCACAAACCTAAGGGCGTTCAACAAGTTAGACCTTAGTAGAATGAAAGGGTGTGAGCATGAGTCAAAGTTCGGTGTACTTTGATTCATACATAGTACTGGATCTTTTTATACTCGGGATAACACAAAAAACCTTGAGGTTTTCCAATTGGTTTCCTCGCTAAAAATCCTTGTGTCATATCTCAATCTCTACGTTTCTTTATTTTATAATATTTATTTTTATGGTTGTGGATGTTTAATTGATCATATATGTGGGTAAATTAATCAATCACAAAAATTGGGTAAGTTGACGTAATCACCTCCTCTAGATCATTTAGAGAGTTAATCACAACTTAATCAACTACTAGCTTTCGCACCGCATAACTCACATGAAGAAAAAGAGTTTTCATTATGTCATTCTTGAAGTAATTATTAGGTCACAACAATCAACCAAAAACATAATGTAGGAGAGCTTTTTTTCCCTCTCAACAATGTAGGAGAGTTGAATGGCTTCTTTTCTTTTTCAAACAAATTAAGCTTGGTTTATAATAGGTGGATATGCCGTTTATAAAGTCATTAAAAAATTACCAACGGACCAGCGGTCTAGCGGTATCAGATTCTTACTATCCAAAAAGAGATTAAGGGTTCAAGCCTCCGTAGAGGCAGGTGTGTGTGAGTACCAATTAAGAAAGAAAAAAAAAAAATTGTCATTAGAGAATTCTTCTCCAATAAAAAGTTTTTTAAGAAGATTAACTCTACCTATATAGCCCTAGTCTCTAAAGTTCTTGACCCCCTCTTCCTAAAATGAATTGAGGCCCAGTTTATGTTGAAACACAATTTACAAGTGAATTGTGCAGCTTATTGCCAATAAACTTAAGTTAAGCTTACCTAGACCATCAACATCAATCAAACTGCCTTGTCCAGGCAGGAAAATAGGAGATAGTGTCTTGCTAACTCATAAGTGTTTTTTGTGGTTATCACAAGTCCTCCTGGGCTAACTATCTACCTTGTAATTCTCTTGGTTTTTATAAAATTTATTTACCCTTGAAAAAAAAAAAAAGAAAAAGAAAAAGAAAGAGACTTCTGAGCCACTAGCTTAGTTGGTATGATCTTTCATTCCCAAAACAGAGGTTGAGAGTTGAAACTCTGACCGTATTGTGAATGTGTGAGTTTACTTTAACTTTCAAAAAGAAAAGGAAAGAGAAACAAACAGCCTAAAGAAAGACTTTGAATATCTTATAAAGCTAGAATGCCCCTCACAAATTTTGAATACTAATTTGTTACAAACTCATTGGATTAAAGCTATAGCGTTGTCGTTCATTACAAACTCAGTTGGATGAAATTTCATTCTAGAAGCCGTAACTCTATTTGGCTTTCCACCTACCTATGTTTCTAGATCAAGGTTTGTTTCACATCTCTATCCTTCTTAATATCCCTGAATAGTGATCTCCATGGAAATTTCAAAATGGCTAAGGGGCTCAGATAAAAAAAATCCCTTGTCAACTTTCTTTTTTTGGTATTTGTCCAAAAAAATTTCATTTCATATCTCAACATAAAATAAGGAATAACAACTTTTTGAATTCCATTAGTATTATGGGATAGAGAGATTCCAGGTAGAAATTGTAATCCTTATCCAATATGAAAATGGGGTTAGGACTATAAATAATATCTAGGTTAGGGGTTGAGACTTACGAAATTGAAAAAGATGGAGCATCATGAGAGAGTTTATAGGTAAAGGTAGTTTATGCGTTTGTAGAGTGGAGAAAACCGATGGTAAGAAAGGTATCAATGTTCACACATTTTTGTTGTCACAACAAATGGTATCAGGCTGAAGGTTCTGTTTGAAAGTTTAGGTTGTTTTCAAAAGAGATTCAAAAAAATTAAGTGGTATCAATATGTGCTGTCATAAATTTCAATTGCAAGTGGAGTCAATCAATCTGCTTGTTAGGCCACGATGATCAGTAAATTGTGATGGGTAACTTGATGTAGAGCTTAACTGATGTAAAAATCATTTTCCTTTCTTTCACTATGATAAATGCCCTCCACTTTTAAATATATGTACTCTATGTGTTTTTTTTCCCTTAAAATTAATGCTCCTAATGCTTCATTCCCGTAAATTTAATCAAGGACAACTACATTTCATGTCAAAAGTGGAGAGTATTTATAAGGAAGTAGAATGCATTTATTACCTTCCCCATTTCTCCTTAAAATGGAGTAGTAACTAGATAGAAGTGTTGTAATAATTAATTGGATGAGACTTACCTATTTACCGTTTTGTAGGTCCTATTATGATGTGGTCCAATCGTACAAATAATTCCTAATTATAAAATTTGAAAACTGATAAATAAGGACCGTAATTATTTTTTATTTTTTATTTTTTAAATAAATTCAATTATCTTCTCTAGTTTCTACCCACCGTGAATAGGCAAGTTTTCTTCTAATTATTACTATATTTTTGTTTTATAAATCACATTAATTTGTTCTACTTAATTTATTATGAAATGAAGACCAGAGAGAAAGGAGTGGAGATAAACGTACGGGTGAAGGAAATGCTCAAATAGCCAGGCTCTCAAAATGCTGACAGAACGTTCAGGCAAGCCTCTTTGTGGTCTCCAAGCTTCTTGTTCCATCAACCCCATCTGATGGAATGCTCTTTGCTGTCTCAGGCTTTGCTCAAGCAGCTTAAGCCTCGGAGTCTCTCCTTTGGTCACCCCAGAAGTACCTGCATCTTTCTCCCCCAAAGCCTCACAACTATGCTTCAACTGTGCTGCTATGGCATCCTTTAGACACCGGAAATGCCGAGACATCGCCTTCTGTGCCAAGGCTGTGTATGGCAATGCAGATCCAAACCCCATTACCAAATCAAATGAAGTCACTACCGTTTGCATTTGTTCACAGTAATGGTTGTATCTTCGATCCACCTGCTAATTAAAATGAATTACCAAAAATGAAAACAACTCACTTGAGAATTCGGTTTGAGTTTGGAAAATGATAAAAGATCCGATTGGTATTAAAGAGACTCTAATTTTTATTTATTACTAACTAAAAGTCGTCACTCGTTGGAATTTATTATACCCAATGCTAGTTTATATCCTAGTGAGGTCCAAAACAAAGAACTAATTACATATGTAATTAACTTAAAAATTATATATATATATATATATATATATATGCATCAACTATTACTAAATCTTTTGGTAGCTATTAAACAGTGACAATCATATATGTGTATTAAATTTCTCTTAGACAACTCTAAAATTAGCTTGTAATATTTTGTTGCTCCAAAAAACCAAGATAAATAAATAAATGAGGAACCAAATGTGCTGGTATTAATTACCGGGGGAAAAAAAAAAAAGAGAAAAAGAAAGAAAAATTACTGGTACAGTGAAATGATTGCTGGTGGGAACAAAAAGTATCCTTGTTTTTCTTTTGTTTCACCCTTTTCCCAACTAAGCAGGGTGGCTTTTGCCAAAGCACAACCCCAAGTTGTACTATCAATATATGAGTGTGTTGTGTGTGTGTGTGTGTGTGTCTCCCTCTCTCTCTCTATATATAATAGGTGTATCATGTATGAATATAAGAAGAGAAAAAAAAAAAAGAAAACAATGCACCTAAGGTCAATTGATATATAAATCAATGGCTTTTCTTTGCAATATTACCGTCATAGGCGTGTAAATCATAGGTTTGGCTTACTTAACCATCTTTCCAATCACAACTCACAAGGAACATCATTCATAAGTCGTCTCTCTTGTCTTCACCAAATGAAAATCCAACGTACCCAAATGCCCCACCAACCAAAACAGTGAGAATCAAATATAAATATAATACTCTTATATGTGTGTGTATTATGTAATGAACCTCAAGCAACTGAATCTAGGGAACCCTATTTCACCAGCCGGCATTTCCCTATTCAAGACTATATTATATAAATAGGAAGTTTCTGTTGTATAAAAAAATAATGGACTAATTAAATAAACCAAAATGATTGGAGCTTGACTCAGAGAGAGAGAGAGAGAGAGAGAGAGATTACTTGCCTCATCAAGCATTGATAGAAGTTTGACCTTTCTTCTCTGGTGTTCATTCCTATCAGCAGCTGACAAATGAGGGAGATCCTTTGAAGAAGATGTAGAAGCACCACCGCCGCCGCCACCAGAACCACCACCACCACCACTTGGATTAGAATTAGGGTTTGTGTTATGTCTCCCAAACTTGTTCTTCTTGAACTGACCCCTCCCAACACTACAAAACTCCTCCAACAATTCTTGTGCAGCCTTCACATACTTAGAATTCCTGAGAACATTGACTGCCCCTATTGAAGACCCATACCCAACATGGAACTGATGGTGGTTCTGACCCACCACTCCACCTTGCAAATGCAATGTCTGGTGGTGATGGTTCTGATGACCCAAACCACCCAAATTCTTGTACATATACTGATTATGATGATCAGCAGAAGTTGACCCTCCTCCTCCTCCACCTGCTTGATTGAAAAACAACATCCCACCATCACCCATCCTCAATTCCTCAGCTTTAGCCCCTTCCAAGTGCTGCAACGAGGACGACAACGACAACGAAAGCCCTTGTCCTTCATGGGCTCCAGTGGCAGTAATAGTACTAGTAGTACCTCCTTCATGTCCACCACTATCATGAACCCAAGTGAATTGTGATTGGGATGGACCAAAACCCCCAACTGTGTTATGATGAAAACCTTGTGGAGTGGAAGTGTTTGATGGGCTCGGAAGCAGCATGTGAAGTGTTGAAGAAGATGGTGGTGGTGTAGGATGATGAGAAGGGGATGGTGACGGTGACCTAACTGTAGTTTGTGGGTTCATGAGAAAAAGCTGCATGGCAGCTGCTGAGTCCGTATTAATGCTCGAAATCTGACTATGTTGGTGATGATGATGGTTATTGAGAAAGTTTTGATTCTTTGAATCGTCGCCCAAACCACCCACAACCGCCTCTTGTCTGTTTGCATACCACTCGGCGGCTGCCGGTGGTTGCCGGTGGTTCCGG
>JAOTQH010252925.1:0-11763 GCA_025631255.1 Cornus kousa | reverse complement strand
AATATGTTCTGTCCAACTCATGAGATGATAATATATATATATATATATATATATATATATATATATTAATTTAAATTTTTATGATATCTTTAATTTTTATAGTTTCTTTAGAATATATGTATGAAACTCTGTTAAAAAATCACAGGTCAAGGCTATATGAGTTGATCACTTGCGAGAACCCATTCAAGTTCTAAACTAGATCAATATGACTTGTTTGCTCAGTGGAGGAACATGAACCAAAAGTTGGTTCATTTGCAGTTTTTTTTTTTTTTTTTGGGGTAATTCAGTTGTTATTATAGAAAAATGGATTATTTTACTTGAAGGTGCCCCAGTGTTCCCCAATATATATATATGTCATGAGCACTTACAGAACGCATTTAATTCTTCATTGCAAGTACAATGTAGTATTTGTTGCATATAATATTTTTTTGAGTTATACTGTAATTGATTGTAATAAACTTATTTTATGTGCATATATTTAGGCAAGTATTTACTACATTTATGATTTGAGAGATGGTAAAAAGTTTGTTATGAGAATGTCAACTTTTGATAGTACATTCTTTCTGTAACCGAAATATATATAAAGCAGGACTCAAAACCGAGTAGTCGCATCACAGACACACATAAATTAGATAAGAGCTTCTCAGGTGCAGGTGCAGTTCTGTTATTCTGTTATTCCATCTCTCTCTCACAAAGGAATGCTTTAAACCATTGGTTTGATTCATCTTTAATGCTTATCTAGATGCCAAATGGAGAAGATTCTCCGAAAACCAAACAATTTTCAAGAATGAAAATGATATGATGAGGGCGTGCTAAATCAAATGGACGAGGGTGCAAGCTTGCTGTATAAGGTGCCTTTTGTCGTAGTTTTACTTCGAAAATTTCTTACACGTCAATTCTTTTCAGTGGACGGAAGTCAGGATCATTCACAGGTGCCACGAGCTTCAGTATGACTAGTCTTTCTCAAATTTATTCTGGTAACATTACTCTCTGTCATTTCTCTTCAAAATCTTCTAGTTATTCTGGAAATCTGTGATTAAGATTGAACAAAATCTCAAATGCAAAGATGATTTTCAGCTTAAAGGGGATTCTTGGGGTGGATATGGGCATCTTCGTATATGTGGATGACTGGATGTGGTGTTGTTTTCTACTTTAAATCAATCACGTGCTTCATTATTCCCATGACGTTTCTTCTTCTTCTTTTCATATAAAGTTTTTGTAACAACATGCGTTGCTGCACGTGAACGCTGGCAACTTATATAATCTCACGAATCTTATGAATTGAAAGGAGAACTACCGAATTGTAATTACAATTTTAAATTGTTCAATTATGCATGTAATTTCATTTTAAGTTGTAGAATGAATTGTTAGATGAAACTGAAGTAAACAGATGAAAGTATTACAGGTGTTCTCAATTTATGAAATCAGATAAAATTTTCTCTAATATTCATAGTTAGTTTCAATCTATAAACACACGCACGCATCGAGCTAATGTCCTTCCTCTGTATCTATATATTATGTATACCTACACTGCTACACGCGCATATTGCATTTATTCTTTTTCATGTTACATTTATTTATTTATTAAAATAATATCTCCCTATAACTGTCGATCTCAGATAGTGTCTGGTCATCTTCAAAAGAAGCACCCATCTCAGTTCTCAGTTTATGCATGCATGCATGTGTGTCTATACATGTTCCTTCGAACATGATCCTACTAGCATGGTGCACTCTTATCTTTCATGTACCACAGATCTGGGGAGATGGGGTTCACCCCGGTATATGGGATGGTACTATATAATTCACTACCGAACCGGCTGATTTTATTTTTCCCGAACAATATATTTCTTCTAAAATATGGGATTCTAGAATTCTTTTGAAGTTTAGGGGTGGCAAAATGAGTTATGACCCACCAACCTGATCATATTCGCCCATTTTAAAATGAATATGGGTGAATCATTTTAAAATATGGATCAAAATGGGTAATCCATATTCAATCCATTTTTATAGAGGGTTAAATGGGTTGAATATGGGTCATCCATTTTGACCCATATTCCTCGTTATATAAGAGACTCAGTTTCACAACCTCTATTTGATTCAAGTTCACCTCTTCCTTTCTAAAATTCTCACACGATCCCAAATTCTCTCTTTAAGATTCTCTCTGCATCATGGATTCCTCGTGTATGTAATACTACGGTTTGAAAGAAACCTATGTTTATATTTGTATTTCAAAAGTAGAACAACTTGATTTATACATTTAATTATTTATTCTATAAAAACCGTAGCAGATTATTTCATATTATATATATATAGACACACAATAGTATTCAATTGTTCCTAGATGAGCAAGAAAAAGTATGCTCACTTTCAATTATAGTTGTAGGATCTAATCCTACAGCTAATATAATCCTTGCATTGTTTTAGGGAAGTCATGTTATTTGAATTAGTAATTAATTAATAAAATAATATAAATTTAATGAATTAGTCATACTATTTCATATATATATATATATATATATCTTATCTTCATGCATGCCTAGTCACAAAATAAAATAATATAAATTTAAAGAATTTTCAAAATAAATTAGAGGATTTATAATTATTTATACATATTTTTACAAGTTTTTATTCATCTGAAAAATAATAATAATAATAATAATAATAATAATGAGATTATAAAAAATAATAACTTTTTTATTTTTTCCCTAAACGGATTGACTGATCATAACGGGTTGACTCGACTCATTTCACTCAAACTATATTTAACCCGTTACAAAGCAGGTTGAATATGAGTCAACTCATATTTGATCCTATCCAAACCCGATCTAATCCACCCGTTTACCACCCCTATACGTATTTAACTATATTTTTACTTTTAACATTTCCGAACCATTCTTCTAAAATGTGTTGTGGGTTGTTTTGGACCAAAACAAAATAAAAAAGTTCAATTTTATATTTTACAATAAAACAAAGCATTTCCAAACGGGCACTAAAAGAGCTTGGCTTGAAGTATGTAAACTTCAAAAGAGAGCTTCATTTGAAGACGAATAAATAAATTTAAAGAGTGGTAGGAGACGAGCTTTGTGTTAGGGCCGTGGGCTTATCTGGGCTGAAATTTCGATGAGCTTGTGCTACATTGTAACAAAAATACTAACAAAAAACAACCAAGGGCCTGTTCTTGGTGTTTTTGTTTTTGTGAGGTATCAAAATAAATAGTGAAAAAAAATATGTATGGTAAATTTATTTATTTATTTTTTATGTACAGTGTTAAAGCGTTTTGTGAATTGTAGTAAAAAATTAAAATACCAATTTGGTATTTTTATATGTTTCAGCAATGTAGTAACAATAGTGATGAACAGTAAATAATAATATATATATATTTTTGAAAAATTCTTAAATGACATTTTCAAACTAGACATTATATTTTTCAAACTTGTAACACTTTTTTATCAAAAATGTTTTAATGTTTTTGCTTTAAAAAAATCTTGCAATAAATAGATACTATTAAACATGCTTCTGATTACCATTCAAATCACTTTACAACAAAACACTTGTTTTGTTTTAGGTTAAAATAAAATGTCAAAAACAAAACGTGAACCATGGCCTATATCATTAAATCTAGGGTTAATTCTAGCTACACCCCCTGACCTTTGATCGTATCCCACTGCCACCCCCTCTAGGTTTCAATATTCTACGTACACCCCCTGACCTTATCATATGTTTCAAGTTACCCTCTACCGTTAAACAACTACCGATATGTTCTCATGTCAGCATGAGGAATTTGTTAGAAGGTTAATTTTAGCCTTTTTCAGTACCTGAAATCACATCTTTAACCTCAGTGAATAATGAGGAATTACAAAACTACCCTAGAGTTATTATAAATGATAATGTAGTTTATTTATGTACCAATGCACACACACACACACACACGCGCACACACACACACACACACTCTCAGCGGCCATGGCTGACTCGTCCGATTGGACTCGGTGGTAAAGCGAAGAAGCTCGATCGGTTTGAAGGTCATTCTCAACTAAATAAAGCATGTCCATGCAATTAATCAGGTAATGAAAAATCCCAAATTTATTATTTCTACATTTGGTCTGGTTGGTACTATCTGAAGAGCGAGTATGAAGAGCCCAGGCCTGAGTTTGGATCTGGGCATAGTTGGAGGCCGGAGTTCTTGATCTCTTGGATTATTTGGAGGAGTTCATTGATGGTGGAGGTGAGCTGATCGGCGGTGGACTTGCACCGCCATTATCAACTTCCACCATTATCATCCCTCTCTTTGGCCCGGTTCTCACCAATCTCGGTTTCCAAGACCTCGCCACCGATATCAACAACCTAGATAGAAGGGTGTTTTTGTCTTTTCCGTTTAACTCTAAATTTTTATAAATATTAATAATATATAATTGATGGACAAAATTGTAAAATTACACAATTCCGTTAGTAAAGTAAACAACATCATAATGATGGGAGGTAAGTGGAATATTGAAACTTAGAGGGGTATAAGTGGGATATGGTCAAAGGTCAAGGAGTGTAAGTGAAATTAATCCTTAAATCTAAGTCAGCATTTTCTGAATCCGATTTTCTAAAATATCTTTGCAAATATATTATTATTATTATTATTGTTATTGTTTTTAAAAAATGGTAAAGTAACAATTTTTTATTTTTTTTAATTAGCGGGGAGTTTTTTTATCTTAAAAAAAATAAAGTTACTCCGTAGAGAGTTTATAAGGTTATATTATTATTATTAGTATCTTTTCTAACACAATTATTCTGCTAACGGCATCCTCACCATTTGATGGCCACAAACATGTCTTCCCTATTGCCTTCATTACCATTGTTTTGTGGTGCCAAAAAACTTGTGTCCTACTATGGGTTGGATCGATCACAAAGTTGGATCGATCGAAATGAGAAAGCACAGAAGTTGGATCGATCGAAAGTAGAAAATTGATTTCACTACTTCGATCGATCGAAAAATATCTCGAACTCTTCACATTCTTTTTTTTTTAAAAAAAATTATACCATTAAATTAAAAACCTTTAATAAAAGGAAAATCCTCCAATTCAATATCTAAGTTAAAAAGGTGATATATCAAAAGAATGAATAAGGATAAGGAAAATCTATTTCCTATTTACTAATGTTAGAAAAATGGATCAGCATATGCGGGTTGGAGGACCCAAACGTACAATGAATGATCCAAAAAGTTTCCATCGTATGAATCATCAAAAATGCTTATAATTTGTCCTTTGAAAGAAACTCAGTACACGAATGGGTGGATACGAAATATGGTATGCAAAGATGAAAAAATATTATAAGAAACTACGAACAGAAAATTGTATAGAATGTACTCGAATTTCAGTATTGAGACATCAACTTTCAACGTATATGTGTAGTATTAAAAAAAATTATATGAGCCTACATAACACTAAATTAATCCCCAAAACAAACTATTTGAATTACCTTTCGATTTGAAACGAAATCAACCAAGAGCACTCTGACCCAAAATCCTCAACTAAATTTGATTTTCCAAACTATACATATGTGTGTATGTAGGGATTATTGTTTGTTGCAATGGTAAATTTGAAACGAAAAAATATATTGAAGAATATATATGTACTAAATGGATTTTGTAAACTTATTACTTACCTTCAACCCATAGCAATTAAAATAAATTTTTTCCTAATTTTTAGTAAATCAGGATGGAACTAATAGTAAAATGTATTTAAAAAAAAAAAAAAGAAGATGAAAATGGGTCATTGGGTCCTATGGGTTGATCCAACCCATATTTGACCTATTGCAAAAAGGTTGAATATGGGCTACAACCCATTTTCAACTCCTCTATATTTGATCTGCCCAAATCTGGCCCAACCCGTCTGTTTGCTACTCCTACTTATAAGCATGGAGATGAATAATACCAAAATTAAGTGTGCAAACTAATTCTAAAAGTTTTGCCCCCAAAAAAAAAAAAAAAAAAAAAAAAAAAATCCCAAAGTTGGACGTATAAATATCACTATCTCATATTCGGGATACTATCAAAAGTTAGATCCTTATCTCATCCGAGATGTGAATACACATTGGATTGTGAACATTTGAAAATTTTCTCAAAGATAAAGGAGTCTTTCACGTCATAGATCATCCCGAACAAAGAAGAATATGCATTTATACCTGAGATTCGATGATGACACAGTGAGCCAAATATATTCTATATATATATATATTAGTTATAAGCCTTTTCTATCTTTGCGATGAAGTCAATCTACTCATAATCAGTATAATAAGGTTTATCCCACTGCAAATGAAATTTTCCTACACATTGTAAATAAAATCTCAGTAATCAATTGAAAAGAAAAAAAGATTAGATAAATATAACATGAAGTACATGAATTTAATTGAGATATCATCAATGTCCCAATTTAGAATCATTTGATTAAAGGTATAAAGATGGCAATTTGATATGAATACTTAGTGTTATATTTTGTTAATTATTGTTTGCTCAGGGTACTCATTCCTTGATTCTCATATTCTTTTTTGCATGAATATTTTACTTTTTTTTTTTATAGGTAAATATGAATATTTTACTTTGTTAGGGGACCAATATCAAAAAGTGAGAAATATCAAAATGTGAGATTGTATTGGATAAACTCTTATCTTTTTCCACATCATCCTGAGGATCTACTATGATAACAATCAAACATAAAAAGAAAAAAAGAAGAAGAAGAAAAGAAGCAGCAAAATAATCAGGATATAAATAAATGGTATATGTATATATAGTCCTGCAATGTCAAAATTCAAATGCATCACATAAATGTATTGTAATGATAACAAATCAAACCCCTCATTACTACTTTCTAAACTAATTTCTTTTTGACACATTAAATTAACATAAGCTATGTCTGAAAAAAGAAACTAAAAATCCTGAAGATATAATGTTGTAATCAGTCTAGATGTGACTTGAACAAGCAGTTGACTTTGCAAACAAATTACTATAATTAAAAAAAAAAAAAAAAAAGGTTTCCTTCCCTGTTTTTCAAAGGATAATGCAATTTATCACTCAGCTCTACAACAAACACAATAGAAGAGTGAGAGAGTTTAGAACATATTTCTCCTAAATCATCCTCTATAGATCCCTCCATGTAATTATGCATATAGTCTTTCCGAAAGTTATATCATCAACAAAATAATTTGATACAAGATAAAGAATATATCCCCCGGCCACCATCCGAGTTTTCTCTACCTGCTAACACATAGTTTAATACAAGTATCTACCTGCTAACACATAATTTAATACAAGTAGTTTAGTTAATCTTGCTATGACTCCTAACACTGTTACAGATATCGTACGGACACTGAAGGAGATCTGAATTATCACATTGGATGATGATGATGATACTAGGTGTCAACTTGTTTATAGCACAAAGGGTCATTATCAAGCAAATCATCAAGGGCATTTTTCTTATCCAAACAAATATCTGAAGGAACTTTTTCCTTTCATATTTTCTATGGTTATTTTACTGTTTTTCGTTTTCCTTTTTGGGATTAAAAAATGTTATACACCACTTTCATCAGCCTATAAATAGGGGTGATGAAAGCTCAAAGTCCAACACAGATAAGCCTCACTATATACAAGCGTATAAAGCTCACCTTGCTCACTTGCCTACTTGTCTCAACTTTCTTCAAGCAGCCATTACCACCCACCTGCATTACGAGCAATATTTTAGCAGAACTTCTGAAAATGAATAGGGTACGAGCTTTGGCATCAGAGAAGGCTGCAGTGATCTTCACCAAGAGCACATGTTGTATGTGCTACAGCATCAAGGAATTGTTTAGAGGCCTTGGTGCAAGTCCTGCGATTCATGAGCTTGATAAAGATGCAAGCGGGAGAGAAATGGAGAAGGCACTGCGAGACCTAGGCTGTAATCCCTCTGTGCCAGCAGTGTTCATAGGTGGAAGATTTGTGGGCTCAGCCAAAGATGTCATATCCTTCCATGTCGATGGGTCTCTGAAACAAATGCTCATTCAGGCTGGAGCTATCTGGTTCTAGTAATCTTAAAGCATAGCTATATAATTCATGTTACAGTAATAGTTAACAAGCCCTTGTACAATTTTAAAGGTAGCATTGTATCAAGGGCTTCACTTTTTGCCAAATGCAGTGACTATATTGTATAAAAGGTTATGCTATATGCAAACGGCTTATCCAGTCGCTAAAATTTTTGCTGGCAGTTAATAGTTGTTTTTTTTTTTCTTTTCTTTTCCTAACAAATATTGGAACTCAAATAGAGCAGGTCCTGTAGAGTTTATGTTATCTCTATCTTTCCTCTAGACTTGTTATTATTTATTTATTTTTGTCATGCCAAATTAGAGATAAAATATGCACTTTTATCCTTAGTTCATCATGATCGCTCCCACATGCTACACTACTGCAGAGTAAAGTTTCCAGCAGGCATTACTTTGAATCACCGATCAGACATGTTTTGACAGCAAAGTTATCCTACTCAAAAGGGATCACAAGTGAATTGCACTAGTCAGTAAAAATGTCGCAATATCGCCACGTAATAGATACAGAAATTTGATGCAAATCATGGTGTTTATATGCTCTCTTTTTAAAAAGAAATGCAACTTCATTATAAGTGATCACTATGCTATTAGTTTAAATTTTAACAGGAAGTGAAAATTAATTAATTTTTTCTTCTTAATTTATTCGGTCTTTTTGGCAGCTACCAAGTGCCAAGCTAGTCATCTCCATGATACCATGGATAAGGCAGGGACAATGAAGTGATGCTAGAAAGCTCTCATGCCTCTTTGAATTTCTCCATTTTAAAAACCAAGTAATTTTTTTAAGCCAGTGATGTCACCAAAAGAGCCCTTGTATGGCCATGCATAGAAGAAAGTGATGGAATCAATTCCCAAATGCATACAAACATAAAAGAATACATACATATATAAATGTAAATACAGAAGCACAATATACATAAATTCTCCCTATGGTCATGAATCTATGACACACACACAAATATAGTTACACACCCCAATCACTGTCATTGGTGCTACAAGTCATACTACTGCTAATGACTTCACAAATTTTGCGATTAACTCATTCAAAGTAGGATGGCCGTCCATTTTGATAAGAGAAGCCGGCCTAACATTGTCATTATGGATAAGTGCAAGTTTTTGCTTGCTCATCCACGCATGTACAACCACTAGCTATATGCTTCTGTGGCAACAATTTATATGAACAGAGGTTCACAAGCACACTCATGAGAAGGAATCATGCAAGTTGGTGGGCACAACAAAACCACCAAAAGCTATGCTATATCATTTGTAATCTTCTTACCGGAGAATATTGAGAAGATCGTTGGGAGAATCTAGTGAAAATTGACCTCCCTTTATGAACTTTCAACTTTTGTTGTGTTTCCATGTTAAAGCATTTATGTCCATGATATCTGTAGAAGTTAAACACATGGTCATTAGGCTGCACACATGGGTCACAAACCATTTCAATAGAAGAATAATAAATAGTCCACATATCTGATGGGTATGGTCACCCCATCAGTAAAACTCATGAAATGTATACAGAAATAATATCTTCCAACTTGTTCATTGTGTATCAAACAGTATCTGTTATTGTAAAGTCACTTTAGTTTTGGGCATCTTAGTAAAGCACATCAACTTTAGAGAAAGGTACGCCCCTGACTGTTTCTATAAATTGAGTAGCATAAGAACTCAAGTTCAAGCAACATTCAGCTTCAAAGTTCAAACTAAATTCTCTCTTGCCCATTTCTCCTCCTTTTCCCTCATAAAATCAAAACCCCTACCATCAGATCGTAATTCAAATTAATTTTGATCTGATGGGTTGTGACATTTTATTTTAATTAAGTAGATTTTATATATTGTCTAATTTTAAACTGTCTTCCTTTGGTTTCCTTTTCCCATCTCAAAAGTAATTCTATTCAACCTATTGAGTTCAGAATATCAAGATGGATAAGGTAACCAAAATGGTGTCAGAGAATGGGTTAGTGATCTTCAGCAAGAGCACATGTTGCTTGTGCTATGCCGTCAACATTCTATTTCATGAACTTGGGGTGACTCCCTTGGTTCATGAGATCGATCAGGACCCTGAAGGAAGGGAAATGGAGAAGGCTCTCACGAGGATGGGGTGTAGTGCACCAGTACCTGCAGTCTTCATAGCTGGAAAGCTGGTGGGATCCACCAACGAAGTCATGTCCCTCCACCTAAGTGGCTCTCTCATTCCATTGCTGACGCCATATCAGAATCTATCCTAAAATTCTACTGCACTGTTACATGTTAGCTAGAACTTAGAAGAATAAAGCTCAACAGCAGTGAGCTCAAATTAAGTAGTGTATGCAGCTGTGTTTGTGTATTAAATCTATTGTAGCTTTCGATTAGCTTAGGCATGTAGCCTATGTACCCAGCAAAAAATTTGTAGCCTATCTGCTTTCCTTAATGAAGTTAGCTTTATTTACTCTCTGCCTCCATACGTTAGATACAAAAGAATTAACGAGGTGAATGCAATATAAAGTGCTTCAGCAATTTCAGCCATCTGTTACTAATCAAGGAGAAACAAGTTCAATGAGATTACTAGTAAGACTGGAAATTGCAGCATTGATTAATTAGACAACCCTCTCTCACCTATAACCAGCATTCAAGTGGCAAATCTATAAATCAGTTTTATTTACATAGCAGGGAGCAATTTCTTATATCTTATCTTTATTACTATTATGAATTAGAATAAACTTTTACATGTCATATAGATGATCTAAACATCACATTCATCTGCAGCAGAAATGATCTCTTGATCACCGGTAAGCAAGAAACTTTCTCCACACCAACTACAGTGACAGTTAGATATGATGAAAGTGTAAAAACGGTAGTTACCAAAAAAAACATAGCAATCTTATCAATGGTCAGTATAAATGGTGTGGAGAAAGTTTCTTGCTTACCAGTGAGCAAGATATCATTTCTGCATCTGCACTATCGTTTTATATAACGTTTAAACACAATCACATGCATGAAAAGCAAAACAATATATTTTACTTCATAAATGTGCTGATAAAACATATATAACTATGCTTTCGCAATGTTGGAGTCCCTTAGACCCAAAATACTCAAGCAGTGTTTAATCAAAGTGCATGTCACGATAAAGTGCCTTATTTATCTTTCTATTCTAAATAATTTAGAGGAGTGAATTTTTACATGTAACAAAGATGATAAAGTTAAATAAGAATGATTCCAAACATGTAAATGATGCCAAGCAAAGACAGAATTGAAGTGTCCAACTTTGGCAATCCTGTTGTTTTCTTTTACATAAAGTGAAAAGAGGTAAATTCTCCACTTTCTAGTCTGAGGTGCCATTGATTCTTCAACTTTACTTTAGATAAAGAAACGTATAAAATCCCTCAACTTTTTTCATTTTATTTATACTATTCTCAGTCATAGTGTTTAAAACACTTTTCAAGGTCCGCCACAAGCTTGAATTCGTATCTGTTTTAATACATTTAGCGCCTGATAACCTCAGTGCTGAGTTTGCCAGCTTCTTCATCAAGTCTTCTCCAGTGCCACATACCTCCCTTTGTAAATTATAGATGAAAGATATATGCATGTAGCTGTCCCTATGTCAAATATTGAGTTAAAGAGTAGCCGATACTACCATGATTGGCAAACATAATAACTATTCATGCAAATTATCCCCCAAACATTGGGTTTCTAGCTATCATAGGAAATTCCAGATCAGCACAACCC
>JAOTQH010252906.1:0-11764 GCA_025631255.1 Cornus kousa | reverse complement strand
CTCTTGAATCAAATAAAGATTAATTTTATACTTAACAATCCACCACAGTCCTTGAGTTTCGACACCCTCAACATAGCCCTATCCTACAAAGATACGTTCTATTGCGAGTGGTTTTTATCATTGATAATACACACATCAGAGGCATTCCTAATATTTTGCTCATGATGAATAAGCTTTTGTTATTATTAGAACAGCTAACAGACCAATTACCCTCATTTCACCACTAGTAGGCATCCTTGGAAATCACGTATATACTAAATTGTCAGTTAAGTAACATTGTCAATTCATTCTTTTATCCAGGATCTCATACCTTCATGTATATGTAGTCGACAATTACCAAATCAATGAAGGAGTTGCCAAGTGAAGAAATGCACGTACCCATAATGAGCTTATTTAGCTTCACTTTTCCTGGCCCCTGCCAATCGGTGTTCTAGTTGATGCAGTGTCCAATTCCAGTCACGTAGTCCACACTAGAGACATAAATGCAGAGATCCTCAGGTTTCCATATAGTAATCAAGGTATAATTTACAAAGTGGATGTCGAAAGTGCCCAAGGAAAAATAAAAAGAACAAAAGTTAGTCCACCTTGTTTTGGAATACTTGTGCCTGTTTCACTTCCTTTTCTTGAGTCGTTAAATCTCTCCCCTCAGCAGCTCTTTAAAGATTGGGCTTCAGCATAGTCTGATCAAGTGCTAATAAGACAAACATGTCAGGTTAGTAATCCGGGATAAAATTTAAATCTAGAAGATTGGAGAAAACATTATTAGTTTCCGCTGTTTATATCTCAATTTGGTGAACCATGGGGTCCTAATCCACAAAGGTTAGCTGCATAACAACTTCAAATGAATTTACTGGTAATCGTCATTGGGTAAAATGAATGAATCTCCGTGACCACCAATTCATGCATTTCAGGTACATAGCTCAAACTGCTCATGTGATCCACCAAACCATCCACCACTCCAATAATCTCATTTGCTTTGGAGTTTGAACAGATTTCTGCCCAAATCGATAAACCCCATTTCCAATCTCGATCCAGCTGTACCCAGGATCCGTTTTCAGCCTTTTATATTTCATCAATTTCCTTACTCGCCACCTGATCCCAATAACACACACTGGCATACAAATTCGCCAATTGCAAGTGGGTAGCAGCGCACCATGGTTCCAGTACAAGCCTGTTCTCTGCAGCCTCAATTCCAATCTAAACATTCCCATGACGCCTGCACGAAGAAAGGAGTGTACCCCATATAATGGCATTGGGGTTAACAGGCATCTTTTTTTATGAAATCTCAAGCATCTTCCAAAAATCCAGCTCGACCAAGAAGATCTACAATGCACGAATAGTGGTCTAGTTCCGGTTTCAAACCAAATTTACCCATTGAATAGAAGTAAAGCTGGACTAGTCTAACAAGACCGGCATGGTGACAAGAAGAGAGGATGCCAAGGAAAGTAATGGCATCAGATTTCACCCTTTGCTGCTTCATTTGTTTGATAAGATAATTGCCTCCGATGTAAGGACATGCTGATCAAACCCCGCAATCATCGAATTCCAAGATACAGGATCTTTAATATGCATGCTTCCAAATACAAAAACTGCATCTTGAACATTCCCACACTAGCAGTACATCGATATAAGAGCATTAGACTTGTATATATGAACCAAAACACATCTGAATTGTTTAACAGTGAGCACTCCTCCCTGCCCAAGAGACCCACTACCCATGCACGCACTCAAAAGACTAGTAAACGTAAAATCATTGGGTTTCAACGTTGAATTCCTCATCTAACGGTAGAGATCCAAGCAAACATCCACCTGCCATTCATGTGCAAACCCAGTTATGGTTGTCGTCCATGAGACAACATTTTTCACAGGCATTTCTTCGAACACTCTATGCGCATGTCCAGCACACCACATTTGCAGTGCTGCAAAGCAATCAAAAAACTCCCAACATAAACACTGGCGATGAACCCAGTTCTAATTACCAGTCAATGAACTTGAATTCCCATTTCAAGTGTTCTTGCAGACCCACATGAACTTAAAGCATGTGAAAATAGACATGGATCAATTCTCAGCCCTTCTATGCAGTCGAAAGAGCATTGAAATCGAATCCTCCCTTGGATTTGAATAAGCAGACTCATGATTACTAACACATTGTTCGGTGAATTGATGTGAAAATGTTTGTAAAAAGTCCTGAATGAGTCGAAGATGGCTTTGGCTTCTGTGTGTGACATTTGCTTTTGGAGCTATTATATCTAGGACTCTCGGGGTTTTATCCAACCTCTTGCTCTATGTTGGGTGCGTTGATTTTTGAGAAGAGAGGCTATAGCAGAGTCGTAAGAAAATGGCATATAAACATTGCTTTCTAATACATTGTTTAACGAAAACTGCATCCATTCTTGAGCATAGCCCATTATTCTCCTTGCATATACCATGTCACAGCGTACCTACTGCAGTGTCATGGCAAGAGTACCAAAAGACAGCCTAATGACAAGAGTCCCTCTCTCTTTATTGGTAACATTTTTGTGTGTGAAGAAAAAATTAAAAAGAATTTTTCTCAATTTATAAAGAGAGCTTAGTTGACCTTATTATTATTATTATTATTATATATATAAATAAACCTTTTTACAGAGGTACTTTGCAAATAACACTCTCTCTCTCTTCTTTTTTTTTTTTTAATAATGTCTTCCTACTGTTTTATTTAAGTACAATTGGAATGGAAGGTGTTTCGACGAATTTTGAACAGCCTTGTTTGAAGAAGCCAAATCTGAATTTGGAAATGTATATTGTATGCGACTTGAAGGAGAAACTTAGGTGTTCTCTCACCTGCCTGTAGCTTACCAATTCTCTTGGATAACAATAAAAATATCTACGCATAGTCTATAATTTGTAAACAAATGATTGTCTTCTTTTGGAAAAACGCATTTCTTTAACCCTACTTTACCTAGACATATGAAGAAGTTCGATCTAACAATAACTCTCTGCAACTTCACTTTCAAAAGGCATTTGACTACTTCAAGAAATGGCTTATAACAAGTTCACCTTGCAACTTAGCTCTTCATACTGGGGCTTCTACAAGTCAAGCTGTTACAAATCTTTGGCAAAATGCTATTCTATTATGCCTCTTCCTAGACCTTGTTAAATCTATTCATCATTCCTCCGGTTGTGCACATTTACGTTCGTCTTCACTGCACTATTGAAGTTCATCAAGGGTAGCTTCCTCCAGAATCTACAGTCCTTGTGGCTTTCTAGCTCTAGTGAGTCTCCTCCCTGATCTATGAATCGGTCTCTGCCTCTTTTTGATGATCTTCAATGCTAAGGTTTTCAATGGAACTGTAATGTCCAGGGGCAGAAGTATTTCTTCTAATTCATGCCACTCCAGATCTTCAAAATCGCCATCCTCATACACTACCCTGTACCAACCTGTTTCCTTGTCGAACTCGGTCACTTTCCCATTATAAAGCTGCTCCCCAAACAACTTGCGTACTTCTCTTCCTTCCAACCATTCGCCAAAACTTACATTTCTGTGTGATTCTACATCACTTGTGACGTCACAGAGAACAAGTGTGCCGTCACTTGGAGACACAGGTGGCACTCCATTTATAACAACAGCAGGGTCTCCGGATAACTCAAAAACCTGAGTCGATATAGACTCCAATTCGTCTGCTTTGTGCACATTCTCCATTTCAAGTGATCTTTCTTATTAAGCTTGCAGAAAGAATTCAACGAACTACACACACAAGGAATGATCAGATGATCTTTTAATACGCATAATAGATCACATTAAGGCTTTCAAGTGTGACCAAACTTGAGCCAAGAGAGAAGACGACCAAACTTGGCAATCATAAGAATCTGCATCACCAGAAAAATTAAAGTATAAATCATAAGCATCTGTAAAGAATTGTTGTAATGTGGCATAAAATGCTCACTTGCTATGAAAAGCGCAGCAATTAATGGACATCAAGAAAACATCTTTTTTACCCAAAGGGAATGTAGCTGCCTCCTAAAGTAAGCAGCCTACATTGAAGAAACTCAATCGGAGAACTGCAATTAACCTTTCTAACCAGTAAGCTGCTCTTCAATTTATTATTTCTTATTGTTATTATTATTATTTTTTCCTGATTTCCTTCACCCATTACAAAATAGAGATTATAGACTCAACATGGTCAGTGGTCCTTTTCCGTATTTGAAAAACATAACGAAATAGAGTACATTTGAAATGTGTATCCAAACTAGTAGGAATGATCAAAAGCGAGTCTCACAAATTTATTGATGGGTGTTACCATACAACTCTAGCAAATTATTCAACATGTCTAATTTAGTAATTGTTTGTATAGCTCGACATTCCATGCTCAACAATGCTGTGTTATTATAGAAATGAATCAAATTATTCTCAAATTTGTTGAAATTCACAACTCTTGCTGGTATGCCTAATGCTACTGTAATTCCATTTTTTTATTTTATTTCTTCTAGTTAGCATCAATTATAAGTTTTTAATTTACAGACACTACAGATTATACATTTGTGCGAAAAAAATAAAATAAAATAAAATAAAATAAAATAAGGTCTATCTCCAATCTTTCACCTCAAGAACATGCATTGACCATTGCCCTAAAATGTTTTTCAGATTTAACAATCTAACGCATCAAAAATCATATACTGACTACTCCATGCAAACAAATGAATGACATAAAAAGTAATCATTCAAAATGCTTCAACAGATATCGATTGAAAATGTAAAAGGACTAAGCAAAACTAACCTGATATCAGCAATCCACGACTTCAGAGTATATTATTTAAAGGTCCATTTCGATCTTCATACTAAAATCTATTATCGATTCTTGAAGCTAAAATAGATAAAGAATCAAAGGGAATGGTAAGATTGAGAATAGAATTGCCGTAATTGAGGAAGAATTATAGGATTCGTCAGAACCCTAATTATCAATAGAACCAACCAGGGAACTGCACGAACAAACCCCTAAAATGGGAACTGAAGAGGGGAAGGCAATACTGGTTATCCGACGTCGTACTGCTGTTACTTCAATCACATGTGATACAAGTAGACAAAATAATAGGGTCATTTTGGCCCATTATTGTGCGTGTGGGATTTTTTTTTTTTTTTTTTTTTAAATATATATATTTTTTATATACACCTTTATACTGTAACATTTTATATAATAAAATCAAATTTATATATACATGTCTCCACATCTTCCTCATACAAATTGAATTTATACACACTTAAAAAAATTAAAAATGTCTCTCTATTTATTTATTTTTATTTTTAACTTCTCTTTAAATGTAGTAGATAAAAAGTTTGCTCATAGTTAAAACTTTTTGTCTATCATGTAAAAAATAAATAAATTAGCTTTTACACCAAGTTTGAATATTTTCATATTTATATTTTAATAAGTCATATATTATAGTCACAAGTCTTGTAAGATGTATTTTAATATTCATATAAGTCAATAAAATAAATATAATTTAATACTTTACGTGCATAATGCCTGTTTCACACACGTATATATAAATTTATAAATTGAATGTCGTCAATTTTTTCAAATGAGTTAAAATCATAAAATTCTCGCCTACTATTAAAACTATGCATAAAAACCCTATTAATTTTATTTTTTACTATTAAAAAAAAAAAAAAAACCAAAACTTTAAAAAGGCTATGAGATCACAAAGTATCTGATGGAGACATTTAACTATTTATTTAAAAATCAACTAATTAAAGCAGTTTGTTATAAGGACTTGTGAACATTGTATATAATGTGCAAATAATAAGGCATATACAATGTTACTTTTCACTTGGAATTAATTCTAAAACATGGCTACTACATCAATTGTATATATTAAAAGTAGGAATTAAACCGTTTACATATCAGTGAATATAAACTTGTATATAAAAGAAAATTAATACATTGATAATGCTTGGTAGAAAATTAGCCTAAAAAAAACTACTATATATACAAAACAATGATAATTACAGTATTACAAATAGATGAGTTCTAAAGGCTGGGGATTTTAATATTTTTCGTTTATTAATTATATTGAACTAAGCATTAAGTCATATGTAATTTATAACCAAAACACTAATTCATTTATATCATAACGGAGTCATACCATAATATAAGCATTATAAAAATAAATTAAAAGATTTATTCTGTTGAAAGATGCAAACTTTCTAAATTGTGTTTTGATATAATGCAAATTGTTTAGGGCAAAAGAAAACACTACCTACATATTACTGAATATACCATTTAATTGCAAGAAAAAAGAAAAAAAAGAAAAGAAAAAAGAATATACCATTTAATCATAACAGCTATCCGGCAAGCAGGACTTGAAATGGGGTGGGTGGGTTTGACTGAAAATCCATTGTGATCCAAAAGCCCAATTTAAGTTTTTAACAGCTTCGGCTCTTAATTAAGAGGAAGAGTGAGGAAACAGCCCATATATCCTTTCTCTCTCTATAGGCTAAAGAAGAGTGAGAAGATGCAGGTGACAGAGAGATGAAAGCATCACAGTTGTCTGTGCACAACACGCATGGGAAGAAGAATTAAAGGTTAACCTCAAATTCAATAAATACGCATTTGCTAAAACACTCTAATGTAATTCATTCAGGTAAAGTTCCAGTAGCACATTCATAGATGGCTTTTAAACAAGTAATTTTTCCAGTGAGACCTAAAAAATGACACGCACTACAAGTTTTCTTTGACTTTCAGCAGATTTTCTGGATACAATGGCACTTACCTAACTGCATCAATTAATGAAGATAAAGTTGAGCTATACTTATCAATTAACCTGCACATATATGGAGAATTAATGTGTGAATATCGAACAGTTGTATATTGACTAAAATATAATGTTTAATTAATATTCTCAAATATGCCTGAAAAAAAATGAATTGCAGGAAACAAGGCACGTTTACAAAGACTACTTTCCGGGAAAAAAGAAAAAAGAAAAAAAAAGGGATGTTTACAGAGGACAAGAAATCACTTCTGATCTGATCATAAAGTGAAGTCCTAATATAGATGGGTAAGCTATAACAAGCACAGGGACAACCGTCTCCTTCATTTTCTGAAGAAAAAGTGAACTTCATTCTTTTCGATTGATCTCTCTTTTTGTGTTGCATATTTATGTTTTCTTCTCTGCAACAGAATTTTTCATGAACAGAGATTGGCTTCACAATCTTTAAATGCGCTTTCATTTGTTGATTCTTCATTTAGTTTTATATTGAATGTTTGCCTGATTATATTCATATCTTTGTAATTAATTATTCCCGTAAAAAATTCTTGCTATTGGATATCCATTTATATCTTTGGTCTTGATCTTGTTTATTTGGATTGCTTCCTGCAACTACAATTTTTGTGCCTAGATGCTGATTCTCTTTATGTGGTTCTGTATCATAAAACTGCATTAGAATGTGAAAGTAAGCAGTGTGTGTATAATTTCATTACTAAGAACAAAACACTAACCACTTAACATGTCTTTCTTTTCTTTAATATATATATATATATATATATACAGATTGGTAGACTGTAACAACTCAATTGGAATTCTGAAGAGGTCTCATAATTTCTATTGCTGAACTCGAGATTTGTCCACAAAAACTGAGACCTAATATTAATAATCACCACTCTTTCAATTTCTTTGGCAAGATCCAAAGATGCACTTCTACATTTCCTTCCAATTTTAATTTTTTGAAATGATACGAAACGAGCAAATTATAGAAAATTTGATGATGAACCTCAATGGCAATAATTTGATTTATCTCACACTGATGTTGGCTTTCATAGGAAAATATAAAACTTGAGTACATCTCAAGTGCAAGTCACCCAAAAATAACCAAAAAAAAAGAGTGTTCTGTTTCGGTCAAATTATGATTATGTAGGTCTGGAAGTGGACATAATTATAATACAAACAATAAATGGTATTTAAGAGGATAGAGCAATTCCAAATAAGGTTTCTGGACGCTTCAATTTCTATTTACTTACTGACTTCAATCTGTAGCAACAGCAGCATCTTAATCGCACTTAATCACAGAGTTAGTCTTTTGACCCTTAATCGTACTTTTTACAATAACAAAGTAAATCTAAAAGAACATACAAGATAGAGCTATAAAGTTGGCCAAAAACCAGATGCAACACTTTGATCTATATTTGCATATTGTCGTCGTATCTGTCCATACTGAAAAGAGGTCAAGTTCGGATACTTGAATAAACCTGCACAAATTAGTGGGAAGGATGATCAATGGAATATTGTAATGTATAATGCACATCCTGTGTAAAATACTCAAAAAAGTAAGGTTATGTCGCGAGTGATCATCACATAACGAACATCTCTTTTTCCTAAATATAGAGACCAAGACCATAGTCTATTAGATAATACCGGTGTGAACATATCAGGATCACTAAAGCTAATGAATATTTACACGCTATTTTTTTCAGAACACAACCATGTGTGCGACACAAAGTGTTAGAACATCTGGGACTCTATGAACTACATTTCATGAAAAATCTAAGAAAATAGTCACGACTATTTTTTTTTTTGGCAAGTGTCACGACTATTTTTTAGGAGCACCACCACTGAATGAATTAATGTTCAATGTATGGGGTATTCACAGCCACAGAGAAAAACAGAGTTGCTGCATTTGATTCAAATCCAGATCAAATTCTGGAGGAACTTTTAGAACAATTTCTTGTGGAATAGACGTCAGTTAGACCAGATAAAACTATTAAATATCAACCTGTTATTCCAAAACTGCACCAAATGAAAACAAAATTCGTGACGAATTTGAAATATATTCACAAAGATTGATTATTTGCAAGATTTGAATATTATTTGTGAGTTTAACAGAACCAGGTTTTGTACTTGATTGAGAAGTACTATGTACTATATCCCAGTGGGGTAGAGCAGTTGGCTAGGAGCATTACATCATGAAGCAGAGGCCTCAACAAAATTCCCTTCTAGTGGAACCAGCCTCCACGCAACTTGCGGGTGTAGATATGCGCCTCAGAAATTAGTAAGAGTGTAAACGGACTTCAACACTTGCGGTCTACTTGGGTAACAGATTCAATAATCAGTTGTGATAAGACCAGGATAAGGTAGAGCAATGGACACAATGTTGATGACAACTAAATGACCAAGCAAGAAATTGCATTAGGAATTTGGGAAAGCACACCTCTTTGCTATTCTTCAGTGTAATCAATCAACTTGAGGCGTAGCAGCTTGAAGCATTTCAACAATGAGAGTCTTCACATCCCTGCAAAAGTTTGGGAAAGAATGTGAATACAACCTGCCCAGAAAAGTAATCCAACACTAGTTAAGGACAAAGTCTTCATATGGCATGTTATTTTTTTTTAAAGTGCTATTTGCGGTCCAAAAATACTTCTGGAACTTTACTCCTCTTTGTTATTTAATGCAATGACAAAATTTCCCTTTTAACATCTGGCTCTTTTTATAACGTCTCTGTTCCTTCCCTTGGGACTCGATTCTCAACTCTTTCTCCTCACTTCTCTCTCTCTCTCTTACAATCCCTTGTTTTGAGCTCAGTGGATGTTAATCTAGCTTAAGATTTAAACTAAATTGTGGCATCAGAAACTCCCACCCATGCTGAAGGGATTAAGAATGGTGGAAATCAGGATCTGTAATAATGAAGAAGGAAGATGAATGGTGGAAATCAGTCGAAGCTTCAGATTTAAACTTCTGGTTTGTGTCAGAAATTCCCATTCATGTTGAAGGGGGTTTGAATATGGAGGAAATTCAAACTGGAAAACGACAAAACGGTAAAAGTTTCAGAGATCTCCCTCCCCTTTCCCCATCCCCACTCTCTCCCTAAAGATATCCACCAATTTTATTGTTGTCACAGCCACTAGGAAATTCATTGGTTCTTCCAGTCATCGTCACCACAGCAGTAATTCCTTTCTTTTCAGCTGGGTCTCAATATTGGGATGAAATTTCTACTGTTCAATTTCAAATTATAAATCTTATGTAATCATTCCACCTTTCCTCCACACTCAACTAAACCCAGAAAATTGAAAAAAGGCCCTTCCTTTTTATAAGGACCTCTCTCTTTATTCTTCCTAAAAAAATTTCTTGTACCAAAAGCACAAATTCTGATATTTGCACTGCCTCCGCTGTGAAAGAGTAAGTGAGTGATATGTATAATAAATATGTGACCAGACCCTTACTGTGCAATCCATATGATCAGAGTGTAACAATAACCAAGAGCAGAGGTAAAGAACAAAGAAAAAAAAATGTCAGTACAAGTTTTGAAGTTATGGCAAATCATTCAAATTTGAACGACTCACTTTCTATCCACTGCGCGTCTAGGGAAAGGGATTCGAAGCTTGAAAGTGCTCCCTTGATAGCCAGCCTGATAGAAAACAAATTGTAAGCACAATTGTGAAGAGGATTGTTGAGATAGGGAAAAAAAAGTGAACCCAATAAGGTTTGCTTAGTTTTTAGCAAAGAAAATCCTTTCACCAAATATAGCTTATTTTCCAGCATATTTCACTACATAATTAGTAACCAGCAAAAAGAGCCTCAACAACTTCAACAAAAGACCTAATCTTTCCGTCATATATAGCAGGAAAAGAACAATAATAAGTCCTACAACTATTAGGAATAAACAGAATATGAAATGGTAAACATCAACATCACCTTAACATTGAAACCAAGACTGTCCAAATCCAGCATGTGAGCAGAGTCCACCTGCGGAGAACAACATAAAATCAATTTTTTGAAACGTATGCTGTCAACTATAATTTCACTATTATTTAACTAAACAACCATTTCTATACTGAGGAATTAACTAATACAAGATAAATGGCAGATATAATAAAACAAGCATCCTTTAAGAAGATGCCACATCAGCGAGCTACGTACAACATCCACAACTCAGTAAGTGAAACTTAAACCATATTAAGTAATCCCATCACTAAAATTAATGATTTAACAAAGGCCGAAAGAAAAGAAGGGGATGTTTAAGATTTCATCCAACACCATACAAGTTTTGAAAAAACATAGATAATTACTGCACATTTTGGAACAAGACTAACACCCTTAAACTAAACAAGTTTTAAAAAGTGGCTGGCGTCAGATGATATGATTTGTTTAATAATGCAAATTGATTGGGAACAACAAATTTCAGTTTCATTGCGGTGAGAACATTTTCCATTGTTACTTTTTTTCTCTTTGTTTGGATAAGTAAGACGTGCACACCCATGTCCCAACTGACATTTGAACTCAGGGAGAAGAGGAAGGGGTGTCATAAAAGCAAACTTGATCAATCATTAGCTTAAAATCCATTCTGGTTATGGCTTCAAATCCATTAGGACAGAACATTTTCGTTTCCAAGTGAAATAGGCTTAGTTGGAAGCCCCAATTTGCAATCATCCTGGTTTATCTATCTCAATCAGTTGAGTTATTTTGCTTTTTTAATAGTTAAGATCAAATTTCCAGCTAGATAACAGAAAAAAGAGATGGTTCAAAGGAGTCTTCTAGATTACCGGGATTGATGTCCAGTGTTGTACGATAAGCTTTGTATCTTCAGCATGATCTCTATTCATGTGGGACTGACAAGTGACAATAACATAGAGTTAAACAGAAATGACAGAAGGCTGCATCGAAGGTAAGAAAAAGCGAAATGTAATCCAAAGGCACATGTTAGTAGGTAATACCGCAACTGGCTTAGAGAACTGAAATATTGGATCAACTTTTGCCATTCTATACTCCTCTTTGCTGAACTCTGAAAGTAGTACAAGAT
>JAOTQH010252895.1:0-11764 GCA_025631255.1 Cornus kousa | reverse complement strand
CCTCTAATTGCGATTAGAGAAGACTTTGTGTACCCATTATTTGGTTGATAGTGGAGATTTTAACTTGACTAGGTCCCGTAGTTTTTGTTACTCACACTGGGGAAATTTTTCACGTAAAAAATTGCTTGTGTTCTTGTGGTTTGGTGTGGTTAAATTATTTCTCTATTATTTTCAGCACATATAAAATTAGAGATATACTGTATTTACTTTCATCTAGGGAGAAGAATTATTCCGCTTTGTTTGTTTATTGTCATCTCTCCCAACAATTCTTGGTGAAAAATACCAGACCCCGGCCATAATTATAAATTTCCTCATCATAAAGGAATCTTCTTCAATGGAGCTCTTCATTGGATAGGTGTGCGCAACAACATTGGTTCTGAAGGAGCGAACGTGATTCTTTGTTTTGATTTATCAAAAGAAGTTTTTCGTGAGATGTCCCTAGGTATTTTAGGCCACAGATACCAGTGGTTTTATAAATTGGGGTGTTTTGAAGAATGTTTATATGCAACCTTTAGCTGCGACGGCGAAAGGTATACTGAGGTGAGGTTGATGAAGGAATACGGCGTGAAGGCATCTTGGACCAAGTTTATCACCATTCCACATGGTGTGAGAAGTTGGTTAACGCCCTTGTGTCTCTTGAGAAATGGGGAACTCTTACTGAACATTAATGGAACAAAATTGGGCTTGTACAATTAGGGCTGGGCAAAAAATCCGTCAATCCGTGGATCCGATCCGATCCGTACGGATCGGATCGGATTGCTAAGCCCACGGATCGGTGATGGATTCAAAAAATGTGAATCCGTAATTCACGGATCGGATTACGGATTACCCTGTCAAAAATCCGATTCGATCCGTGAATCCGATCCGTGGCTAATCCGTGTGTATATATATATATATATATATAATATTAATATTATACAATATAATTATTTATTTTTTTATTTATTACTTTGAGAGACAGCAGATTTGTAGAGCAAAGAGAAATCAGAGATAAAAATTTATTAAGCACGCATAGGCCATGAGCTTCATCTTTGATTCTTTTCAGTGTTAGAACACTTGGGTAGTTGGATATGGATGGTATCTATCTTTTTATGGAATACAAGTTGAGATATTCAATTTGTGAGTAGAGGGACTGCAATAGTAATCAACTACTGCTTTCCTTTTAATTCTGAATTTGTAGGTTACAGTGGGTTTGTTTGGTACCCACACCCATTACTGCTTTCCTTTTAATTCTGAATTTGTAGGTTACAGTGGGTTTGTTTGGTACCCACACCCATCTCGCCACTGGAAATGCATGCCAATTTAAGCTATGACCCCTCATATTTCTGGCACGACCATTGATGCGCAGGAGATTGGAGAAGAAAATGGAGATGGAGATGAAGATGAGATCCGCGGATTGGATCCGATCCGATCCGTTATTTTGCGAATTCAATCCGATCCGATCCGTAGACTAACGGATTGGTGGCGGATTTAAAATTGTCCAATCCGTTGCGAGTGGATCGGATTGAAATTTATGTCTAATCCGATCCGATCCGATCCGATCCGTGGCCACCCCTATGTTTGACTATCCTAGACTCTTTTAATGGTGCTGCATTTTGTCAACATATTAATTTTTTTTTTTTTTTTAACACATTTACTTCTCTTTTTTTAACACTTTAGTTTTATTTTTTTAACACATTGCATTTTGGCTAGATAGTTTTAATATGTTGAAAGCAAATTTATTTGGGTTGAAAAACGTCAAGTATCAACTTCCAAAAAAAAAAAAAAAACGTCAAGTATGATGTTATGCACAACATAGGATCCAGACTTGCTGAACTTATCTCAATTTCACTTTATGAAGTCGAATATAACTTCACACGACACACTCTTTTATGAAATGTTCTTTAGATTTTTTTTTTTTAAATACTTACTTGATAATTGAATTGAATTCATGATATTTTTTTACAAAAAATGTTTGGAGAAAATTTAATGTATGTAATTTTTGTTGTTGTTATTGACTATAGTGGTTACTCGTATATATATTGTCATCGCTTGTATTCATTCTCGAGTTCAATTTTTAGGCTTTTAATAAACGGGTTGATTTTGAAAGTATACCCATTTAGGCTAATATTATGTAGGCTCCTATATGTTTATTAAGATAGACTCATATAGATTTGTAAATATGTTTATAAACATAGAATTTTACAGTTTCATGAACATAAATTCATATAAGTTGATGAATATGCCAAAATAATTCTAAATACGAGTTGAAATCAAGTTCAAATAATTTTTATTATTATACCAGTGACTTTTTTGAGTTGAACTTTTTAAACTTGACTCTACTCAGTTCATTTGGGACCCTTATCCGCAAACCATTACCTTCTATAAGAAGGATGTATAATCGCATTATATAGGTACACCAAACATTCATGGTACATGATTGGGATGGTATCTGCATGCATAAAATTGTGATGTCAGTGGATGAAAGTGGGGTCGGGTCATATGAATGTACATATGTGATAAACTGATAATGTATTCATAAATAGCAGACACGTTTGGATTTGGATACAGAATGATCACTTGTGGATAAACCACCACCAACCACTAACTGTTTGTTTAATAATAATACGCACATCACACACTCCCAAAACCTCCAAGCCTTTGAACTATATCCATATTCATATTCATATGAGCTACACTGAACCCATGATTTCAATCCAAGATAATGCCGATTTCTTGTAGATGGAGGCTCGACGACGTATCGCCATTCTCTGTTCTCACATTCGCCCAATAACCGATTTGGGTAATTCGGAAAATCCGAAACCCAAACGTTTCCCTTGCGTTTCGGCTTCGAATTGTGCTTCGATTTCGGATGGTGAGAATGGAAATCCCGAAAATAATTGCGTTTTTTGCAAGATTATTCGAGGCGAATCTCCTGCTTTGAAGGTATAAACTCTGACCCTTTTTGTTTGTTTTAAATATTTTTTTATTGTATTTTTATGTAGAATTTCTTTCTGTTTTCTTTTTGGGGATTATTGTGTTCTGGGTTTCGTGATGCTGATGTTTCTGATATTCGTAAACAAGGTGGTTTGACAATCTGGGTTCATCTTATTTTTGGGGTTTTCCTAATTTTAGTGGTGGATTTATTATTTTTTTATGATTTTGTTTTTTCATTATTTAGTCTCAAATATTGCTACTAGAATTCTCTGCCTATTAGTTTATCTGCTATTGGTTTTTTGGTGCATTAATAGTCATTGCGATCTTAAATTCTTAATGCAATGTCTTTGGACATGCATGTAAATTTTGGGACTCTTAGTATTTGTTTTTAGGATGTGATGATGGCTGATAGTACTTCAAGGAATTACATAAGATAGAGGGAAAGGGATTTTAGGTCAAAGAGTGTGAACAATGTAACCCTTGTGCTGAAGCAGCTTTGGTGGACTGGTGTTCTCTCATGCAATCTCTTTCTTTTGATGTAATGACTTATGGCGAAATCCCGATTCTGGAGACTTAGTAGGCGAGGTTTTAGTTGTGATAAGAAAAGAGTGGTTGTACTGCAATGGGATCAGGATTTGCAGGTGTTTTGGGAGAGTGTTTGGGTGGGTTTTACCGGGTTGCGTGGGGTAGGGAATGCATTCTTTTTGATCTATTTTGTAATCTTCAAGTTGATAGAGGATTCAGCCTCTTGCTGCAACACCTTGAGATGTAGCTCCAGAGTGGCTGAACTGCCTGTATTCTGATACTGTGATTATTGTAGTTTATTCTTTTCATTTTGTGGGTTTCAAAAGGATATTTTGTTTTGGTTCTCTAACTCTTATTTTCAGCTTGTGGTTATGGCTGGGTCTTTTTACTAGGTTTCAAATATTTCCAATACATGCAGTTTTCCTTTTATGCAGTCTTGAAGTACTAAAATTTCCCAGGTGAACTTACCAAAAAAAAAAAAAAATTTCCCAGGTGATCTCTAAAACATTCAAGGCTTGGCACAAAATTATAGGAATTATTTGATGTTTTACTATTCTTCAAGTTGATTCTCTTCAATTTATAGAAATTGCCTTTGAACTTAGGCCTACACATTAAGAGGATGTTACTGCTTTTCATTATGCATGTGATGTTGTTCCTTTATTTGTAAGTTGTTAGTTTTTAATTCACTAGTAAATTTGATTCGATTTGATTACAGCTTTACGAAGATGACATTTGCCTCTGCATTTTGGATACGCATCCTCTGAGTCATGGGTAAGGTATCATCTGTTTAAGATGCAATATGAAGTTAATGTATCCCTTTATGTACCTTTGTTTCACTTTTATGTGAGAATCCATCATTTTCAGGTTGTACTTAGGTACTGCTGTCAAAATGTTGATCCATGATCTATGTTGCTTGTATAATTTCCATGGTTCATAATTTTGTAAAATTTAAGAACATAAACAATACACGTGTTTACTTTAGTCATGGTAATTTATTCAGTCAGTTCCATGGAGTGGATGAGATGAACGTCTTTGTCTCTCCAGGCATTGAGGCCTTAGGCACTGATTTAAGTAAACTTAAAAGCTTGAGGAGGGAGATTGTTTTTTGATGCAAGTGATTTTGTCTAAGTACTTTTTTTAAGGACTTTGTGGTTTGTAGTAAGTCATGATTTGTATGACAATTCAATTTGCATTAATATTACTTGATTAGATTTAAGAAAGTATTATAACAGCTACTTGTAGTTGATTACTTACTTCCTATTTGGTTATTTATGATTGCACCTTGCTTGCTAGATATTAGGAATGGTTTGTAGTTTTTTTTTGAAACATTAATTGTATAAGTATTTTCTATGATAACGAAAATAGACATACTGGTACCTACCGAAAAAGGAAAAGAAAAAGACCGTGGTTGTCTAACAGGATACTATGCACGATAAAATATTGCCTGGCGAGTCACATATTGCACATTTACACTTCTTCTATTATTTTAGAAAAGAGGAAAGTTGTCAAGGGACTGCCCTCATCGTAAGCCCATTCTTGCAGCCGTTGGATTGAGACTTGGCTTGGGAGTCTCTCAAATCAACTATTGCAAAGCAGAATTCATGGTGAGAGTGCTCCCTTGACAGTGTGTTTTTTATTTTTTATTTATTTATTTTATTTTTATTTTTTTAAGAAATTTTGATTTATGCTTTATCAACTTATCTCCTTTCATGGTTCAAACATTAAAAATTGGCGAAGTTCACTACTTCCGAAATCTGAAGAAGTTCTCATAAAAGGGCCAAGCAACAGAAATAATGGGTAGGGTACATGGTGGTTGTACTCTAAAGGGATTTGGTGTTACTTATATTTTATAAGAGATGCATACTTATAAATCTGATGATATTCGAACTCGTTAAAATTGGTCATCTATGCTATATTGAAAGGGAAGAACCCCTCTCGGTATCATATGTCATCAAATTTCACTTTTTAAATTGCTTTCAATTTCTTTGATTTTTTAAGATGCCCTATCATGTACAAAAACTGCCTTCTAACATTCTCTTCTAGAACTCGCATCATTTACAATCATTTCTCCCACCAATTTAGATGAGATCAGTTACAAGTCATAATATCCATCACAATGTTTTGATAGTTGAATAAATAGGTAAAAACAACATGTAACACACTGAGAAATAATGAAAACATTAGTGATTACGAATATAGTGTTTTTATGTTAAAAATGTGTTTACTTACCTTTAAACTACAAGAAATAATAACTAAAGTCTTGACAATGGATTACCTAATGGATTTGGATGAGTGGTCGTCCAGACTTTGGTCATGTTTTCTTGACCTTCTGAATGAGTTTGTAGAAATTTTCATTTCTTTTTGAGACACAGACAAATTTTTTTATTAAAGGAATGAAGAAAATAATTTCTTTTTTCTTGGAAAAATTACAAAGGAGTCATACTTTTCCTTCTATTAGAACATCAAATCCTATTAATGAAAAACCTACTAATATTTTTATTCATAGATGGGACTTGATGGTTTTATAGAAGGAAAAGTAGGGCTCCTTTGTAATTTTCGCTTAATCTTTCCTTTTTACGAAACAAGTTCTTCACTTTGAAGAAATGTTCTGTGGGTTTGACTTCAAGTTACACATGTGACCGGATCTTGGCAATTCATATTGTTGATAGCCTCAACTGAGTGGAGGTATAGTATAGCCGTACGGGTGAATTTTAACTTCACATTACACATTTACTATAACCATCAATTTATAACTTGTCTTAATCATGGATGAACATTTGACTCCAATTTGTCGTGCAAATGAACGTCAATTTGTAATTGCTTGAAACTAGGAAAAAAAAAAAAATTGTAATTGCTTGAAGTTGTTTCGCATTTACTATGCTATATGTTTTCTTATATGAATCACGATAAAGAAAAAGGGTTGGTCTGTATTCTATATAGTACGTTTGGCAACTCATACTAAAACATAAGTTTTAATAGCACACATATAGTTCCTTGTCTTCCTTAAAAGAATGATAGAAAAGTAACAAATGAATAAAAAATGCTTCTTGATTTCATATGTCCATGTTCAATCTGTAATTTTTTTGACGTTGGCTGAAAATTTTCATACTCAAGTCAACTTAATTCCGCAAAGCTTTGCACCAACCATTTGTTGTTGGCTAGATGAATCCTGTTTTCCGTTCCAACTCTATCTAGGTCCATAAAGTCAATAAAACCACATGCTATTATATCTTTCTTTATTTTTGGTGGGCAGTTTTTGTGTTTGGTGGTGTGTTTGGTAGGAGCGGAATAGAAGATCTTTCGACGGGGAGGAATCTTCCATTGGGACTTTGAAATTTCTTATTGTTAGTTCTCTTTTTAGTTGGGTCATGGGGAGAAATTGTAAATCTATAGAGGAGATTGTTGGTTTTTTGGGTTCCTTGGGTCCGTAGGATTCTTTCTTTGGCTTTGGCCTTTTACAGTGCCTGGGATGCGTTCCCCTTTTGAAAGCTTTCTAATATACTCCTATTTATATATATATAAAAAAATCATATATTTCTTTATTATTTCAACCCATATTAGTTTGGGCTTTCCCTTCTCCAGACATTACCCTCAAATGCGGACTGTGCCTCTCTTAAACACTGTTATAGTTTTTACTCTTCACTGTATGGCGAAACAATTTTAATCTATTTGATCTCCAATTGGTGCTACTCAACTGGCTCATGAATGTGTTTTATTTTTAAATTTGTCCTTTCTTGTTTCACTAGACATTAGTCTCAACATTGGCATTCTTGCCATATTGATTTTGTGATATACTGTTTCTTAGTTGTTGGACATTCCATCTCGTAAAGTTTGCTGGTCTTATAGCTGTTTTATATAATATACTTTTCAATTAGAGATATACTATGACACAAAATGCAAGATGTACTCCTCCATTTTAGTTATCTTACATTGCTTTCTTGATTAATATGGTTTCCATTTTTTCTCTCTTTGTGAATAATCAAGTTTAATTGTGGAGAATGGGAGTTTTTGCATGATTCCCATGATTCAAGTCATTCTGGGAATTCAAAAACTTATTAAATAGAATAAGATGTAAATTGACCGAAACCAACAAAAATAGCAAAAAGAGCAATATAGTGAAATTGAAAGCTTCACAAATGGCTCAAAGGAATATATGATGATTTGACAGGTCTTAAGAGCCATGGGTTATATAAACAGAGCTTCTCAAATAATGTTTTGAAGCATTGGAACATTGAAGTAAAATACTTGTTTTCTGTGCTAAGTTTTAATTTCTTATTGAAGTATAAACATTTTTTTTTTGATAAGTAAAAAAAATTATGATTTCCATACTTAAAACCGATGAAGTGGCAGATCATTGTGACTATATCATGTCATTGTTTTTGTAGAGTAAATGAATTTTAAGAGTATTGCATAGAGAGAGTCCAGGGCTTAAGTAGAGATATCATCTTTGCATTTGTATCGTTATAAGTGATTTTTAATTTTTTACAAATGCTTGTATTTTTCAATTAATTTATAGTCCATTATTATTTTTTCCTTGTTTTGCAGGCACTCTCTCATCATCCCAAAGTCTCATTTTTCTTCCCTGCGAGCAACTCCTCCTCCTGTGAGTTACTTTCTCCACAAACAGTCAATTTGCATTTTCTAGCACAAGTGGCATAACTCTTGATGGACTGTCTGGACATATAATTATTTTTCAACTAATTGTATTGTTCATTTATTGTGACTTTTAGATATTTAAATAGCTATGTAGGATGGATAGTTCATTTAGCGCTTTCCAATATGTGGCTTTTGAAAAGGCTTAAGTATATATTTGAGTTTGAGCCCATCATAGCCGCTTCGTAACTCAGAATTACACAAATATTGGGCCAACCTTCCTAGTTCATGAATCCACAAAACATTTTAGCTATAAAAGTTTATTGTAGTCAACCCTAAGAGCCCTCTATAACATATATAAGGCTGATTAATTTAGAAGAAAATATTCGTATCTTCACTATGCAGGATCTTTTTGAATGCATTGGTTGTAAAAAGTATAAAATTTGTAGTTTTACACCAGCTACAAATGGATACATTATACATACACATATATTACTCTTCTGTGTAGGTAAAGCTGATTAATTTAGTAGAGAATAACAATATCTTCACCATGCAGGATCTCTCTGAATCGTATGGCTATAAAACGGTGTAAAATTTGTAGTTTTACACCAGCTAGAAGTGGAGGCAGTGTGTGTGAGTTCCAACTAGGAAAATATATATATATATATATATATATGTTTATATAATGCCATGGTGCAATGATGGTAAATGTTAATCCCAGCTCTATGAGACCTCCAGCTAAAAGGTCTGGGAATAGATTGTAACATCTATCTGAGCTTATAAGTTTTCAAATTATTTTATTTGTTTTTAATAAATTTTAATTCATGAAGTTGTTTGTTACCTGTGACATTTTCTGTCCGACCATCCTAATTTTGACCATTCAATGATTGGAATCTTCTGATTTTGATTTTCTGAGGGAACACATTGTTATAAACATCTTAATACAAAATGAAAATAATAGTAATAATAATAATGATGTATGCAGAACATGTGTTCTTTTTGTTAATGTACTTATTGTTCACTGTTATTAATGCTCAAGGAGTGAAGTTTGCATGTCAGGAGAGCCTTTAAGAATAGCTAGCATGTCAATTTTCTTGTCTTGGAGTCTGATGATCCATGAAAGTATGTAATTTGTGGTATATCTAATTTATAGAGTTTATTATGCAGGTGGTAGGGGCTATGTGTTCGAAAGTACCCTTTATTAGCAATGCAGTTATGAAAGCTACTGGTAGTGGTATGTGTTCATGGTTCACGGTGATTTTGGGATTAGTATACATTGTTTAGTAGCTTGCTTTATGCTTCTTTTTAGATGAATAAATTGTATGTCTGTTAAGGGAGGGGGTAAAACGTATTTGATATCTTCTTGATTGCTTTGATATGACATGGTTTGTTTGCCATTGGTTTCCTATGGTATTTCATTGCCATGGAAATGGTGTTTGATTAGGATGTTGGTTTGGTATTGGGTTGGGTTGGAATTGGATTTGACGTGGAGCATGACGACAGGGAAAGTTGACAATTTTGGAGTGTGACTGGGACTTTAGAAATAATCATATTTTGTTTATAGTCTAAGTTTCATAGTCAAACTGTTTGGTGTAGTTCTACTTATAGTTTCTAGGTAAATTTTGAAACATCGGCTAATCAATTGTGTCCTGTGGCATTGGAAATAATATTCTATATGTTGTCACATTTAAATTTACTGGATATGGGTCATTGTGATGATTCATGAGCCTCATTTGGGTCTAGTTATATGTGGTTTTTAGTCTTTCTACAATAATCTTAATAGGTTGGTGCTTGAAGTTTCTAAATTGATCTGCTGCCTGGTTTAACTATCATTCTTTTCAACCATAAGTCCTTCCCGGTAAAGCCTAGTCCTTCCACTGTCCAAAGCTTTAACTTTGTCAAACCCAACCCACTAAAAGAAACCAGATTTTGGACAGAGCGTTTGAACAACCGCTTTACCATCTTAATTTGCTTCCATTTCTAGTCTACCAAGCCTCCCCTAACCCTTTCTCTTCCTTTGGCCTTATGTTTAACATCCAAAATTAGTAATTAATTGAAGTCTATAATTTCCAGCAACCAAATTCTTGAAATTCCAGCAAACAGTAACTTACTAAAATAAGCCAATTCATCTTGTTTTCTATCTACCAACCCTACAACCTTTTAAACAATAAAAGCTTTCCATTAGCCAAATTAAACCCTGGTCGTAACCAAGATGTCTAGTGTCATCCTACATGAGAGTCGGTTTGAGTATCTATGGGAAGTTATTTGAGGGAGAACAAAGATTACACCCAAACCCATGCAACCTGAAAGTCCAGATCCATTTCATCCACCAATTCTTACTTCATTATTTTGTTTCTTCTTTAGCAAATGCAAGTTCTAAGTCTTAGAGCATTTGCTGCTTAAGAACAGCTAACAAGTACACCATTTTTGGAAGGTTTAATTTAGATGCCTAAAAGTATGACCAAGCTGGTTCGTAGTCGCATTATGGGTTCCTAACTTATAGGCCAAAGATACTACTTAATTGCTGGTGTATCAGATTTTTACCTTTATACACAGATATGCTACATACAAGGCTTAGAGAAAATTTAGAAGAATATAAAAGTTTTGAAATATTAAGAATAACAAAATGGATTCTTTCAATAAATTAAATTGCAGGCTTTCCATATTAGCATGTTACAGTATTACATAATATTGAAACTGAAGATTCAACAATTTGAAAGCAAATACATGATGCTAAATGCAACTTGCCTACTTTCTTAAGTTTGTTTGAAATAACTCTGTAATTTTCACATCATCATCAATAGTCTCGACACTTCGGTTATAACTTTTATCCCGCAAACTAACTATGGATTGTTCGTTTTCTCTGCGCGGTTGCCCTTTCCTTAGCTCCCTCATAAAGATGCTCTCTAATAATTTTTCATAAATCAGCAAAGCACTTTTTGAACACTCACTGTCATTGCTTTTTGTCTAGCTTGTTATTTCGGCTTTGTGATATACACAAACTTGTCAAAATAATAACAAATTTTTTTCCTCATTCCTAACCGACTATTGCATGGATTTAACCAAATATTATTTTGCAGCCAATCTAAAATTTCATGGCATTATACAGACGAGCATTAATATGATACTAGTTATTGTCAACATGTGTTTCTAACAAAAATTATAAATTTATATAAATTTATTTTTATTTTTTTCCAAAAAACACAATAGGTAAAACTGGATTTGCTTCAAAATATTACAAGATGAACATGTAGTAAATAAGTTAGGACAAATGATTTGCCGCCTTTGGCTCGTCAAGTTGATGATCGTGAAGAATCAATTCACATGGATCCAAGGCGTGAACAGATTGGAAGGAGTTTTTTTTTTTACACAAATTTATTCATTTAAATAAATTTTTTGAAAGTAGTTTTTAACATTACCATCCTGAAAAAGTTATTTATATTAATTTTAATTTTATCTTTGAAAAATAATTTGACACTTTTGGAATCTACCAAAAGTTTAAGACTTGTGTTGCATCAGGTAGATTTATCCAAAACATGAGTAATCTTGCTTGGATATTCAGACACACACACTGTGGCGGAGTCACAAATTTTTTCTGTTAGGGGTAGACATTGTTGAAAATGAGAATTTATAATAGAAAAACTTACCAAAATAATATAAATAAAAACTTAAATATTGATAGATAATAAAATACTAATACATTTATAATTGTCCAGAAATCGTATTTCAT
>JAOTQH010252887.1:0-11765 GCA_025631255.1 Cornus kousa | reverse complement strand
GCAGCTCTGAACTCTTGATAGTTTATAGCTGCTTGTTGCCAACTAGCTTGCCTCACCGGAGATTGACTTCAACTTTGAGTTGATTGTTTCATGATTGTTTCAAGATATTGGGCCTTGGGCTTGATTAGGCTAGTTTAGATTGACCTATTGGGTCTGTGTGATTAGGCCTTGTTGGGCCTTATTTTCCTTTTGTAGTTTTTGCTTCCTGTTTTTCCTTTCTTCTCATTTATAAAATTGCTTGACTTTTCGAAAACAAAAAAAAATAAAATAAATTTTGAATTGGGTAACCGTTAAGACAGTCCAAAAATATATTTTCTCTTCTCCATCTGTATTTAGTTCCAAGCAAAGTGAGCTTAAGATATTGAGAAATGGAAGTTGATATAGCCGTTACAACGGCTAATTTGTAATCAAACTTCTCAGTTATAGGTTAATCTAGCTAACTATTTTTCATATTTATACATTTGCTTAAAGTTCAAATAATAGTATTAATAATAATCATCATAAAAATAATAATTTGGATTATTTTCTTTTGTTTTATTGTTGCAATTCCTATGAAATTTTGATCACTTTGGTCTTAAGTTTCTAAAACTAATCCGACATCTCCTAAGACTGGAATTAGCATCGTTTCACGTCTAGAAATAAATAGGGCTTTCTACTTATATAGGGCTATTCATACTCTTCCTTATATAATTTGTTTGCCTTTTATTGCATATTCCTTCTTAATGACAAAGAATTAGTCTCAAAGTTTTTATATCTAACTATATAGATAAATAGACAAGTAACATCTCTACATAATTCTTTACTCTTCTAAATTATTTTCTAATATACAAATTTTTAAAGGCTCTCTAATGTTGGATCATTCATCACTCTACAATACTCCACAATTCTCTATAAAATCCATTTATCAGTCTAATTGCACAGTAATGAATATTTCAACACAAATGTGTAAAAGTTATTTATGAAGAGACATGACATTTTGTAATGGCACACAACATTACAATGGTTAAATAATCTTTCTGTTAATGTTTGCTTTTTAGGGCATATCAGAATAATTATTAAAATTATAGAAGGTGTCCTTATAATTAGGTCAAATTTGAAGAGAGGTTGTTGTAATATACTGTTATACCTACCAGCCTTTTGATATCAAATGTTTGAGGTGGGCCTTCCAACTTAGATATGGTTAATAGTGTTTGGGATTTCAGTCCCCTCTATTTCTTTTGTTTGGGCTAAAACAGTGCCCCTTACTTTTGATAGACCAGGCCCATCCTCTTTTGGACATTTTAAATATTGAGACTAACATGTATACAATTTGTTTTAATTTTGAAAAAAAAAAAAAAACTTATTAATTTTGCGATGTTGCCTCTAATCTGAGAAATTATTAGGTGATTTTGGACCATCTGCTGCTTAGTAGTCCAATCCAATTAAAATTAATGTTTATAAATGGTCCAATCCAATCAAAATTGATATTTATAAATATTAATACATCCTTATATATATTGATTTTGATTGAATTGGATCACTAAGTAGCACATGGTCCATAACCATCTAATAATTTCTCAATCTTCAGTAGGTGACGTTTTCAGATAAATTTTTCATTGTAATCGTTGCAATGATAACGTGGTACAACGGATACTTATAAATACTCTACCAAAACAAAGAGGACCTACAATAGAACCAAAAAGTTAATTTGGAGAGTGTTAATTTGGAGCTGGCCATTATACCACGTCATTGTTACAACAATTGTAATAAATATTATTTATGTGTATGTGAATGGGTCATAACCCGAATGAAAATAAAATTTGATCCGAATTCTGACCAAGTATCACCACTCATATACTATTGACAGTTGTGGTTATTTTAGCACAAAGCTTTTTGGCCTATACTAAATCTTAAAATTTTAAATTAATTAGAAGACATATCTTATTTAATAAAATTAACTGAAAGGTTTCTATAATACACAGTTATTTTGAAAGTTTAGAACCAAGTAACAAATGCAAAAACACCACACCTTTCTTTGAAGCTCAGAGATAGACTCATACATTAGCTGGCTCTGCAAAAGAACAAATTTCAAAATGTCAATTACTTAAAGCCTACCTCTAAAAAACGAACTAAGTGTGTAATATTAATTCAAGAAAAAACATAGCATACTTTTCTCGAACGAATGTGTTTAAGAGCAGTGTCAATCTGTTGTTCCAAACTCTGAAGCTCCCCCTGACTTAGTGAACCTAGATCTTCTCCCACATAGTGCCTGAAGAAGTTTAAGAAAATTCAAAAATTATTTTGAAGTTGTAATAAAGTGTGAAGAAAGAGACACCTACTTCACACACACACACACACATACTGCACTTCATTCTAAAATATTGTTGACTGGTCCAATGACCTATATTCACTACTGGAGTAGCTCTACTTGTCTCTCTTAATTACTGGCTTGGTAGGGTCTTAATTGTCTCTTCTTTTGTACATTTTCACATACTAATCAATATACACTTATCTTCATATTCCTCAAAAAAAAAGAGAAAATAAAATTAAAATTAAAATTAAAATGAAAGAACGTACCAGTGATTTTGCTGTAGAAGCTCAATCTTAGACTTTAGTTTGGTGGAATCCATGGACCAGTTTTCCTGCACAAATCAAATACGACACGAGATAACCACCATTGAACATGAAATATGGCTAACATAGGAATAATGAAATCAAACCTATTACAAATTTTGAGCAACCATTCTTTATTTCAATGAAATTGATGGACTGAGTAGAGGAAATACTGGTGATTTAGGATCATAATCAGTTAACTGTCCTGATGAGAATGAATGTCTTTCATATCGCTCAAGGATCTTCTCCATGCTGTTGCCAAAAAATATGAAGAAAATGATTTATTTATAAATGATTTTCCTTTTCTTACTAAATTAACCTTCAAGAAACCAAATCAAGAACTAGGTTATATATGCAAAAAAATGCCCACTTTTCAAATTTTAAAAGATATTCAAGATATGTACAACTTACTCAAAATAATAAGAATAAGAAAATAAATTATTTGAGTTTAGAAGAATTAATGTTAAAATTACTTATAATTTGAGGCATGCAAGGTATTTTAATTTGTTTGGAATGCAAGTCATTAACTTGCTGGGTATTAGCGCAAATAGTATGATCTCGATGTTAGCTCTGAGAGTTGAGTGTTCGAACTTTTAGGCAACTACATCCCATATTAATGCTACCAGCTGCACTCTGCAATTCCCACCTAGAGTCCCATGATCACCTATTCTTCCAATGCAACTACACAAAGCCCTTGTGGTCATTTCTTCAAACAAGATGTGGTTTTCATATCTTTCCTAACTAATGGCAGAGCCTCATCAATTCGGCATCTCATCATTGGAGAAATTGCAAAGGTTCTACAGCAATTCAGTGGCAAAGCTAGCTCTGAGCTCACTTGTTTACAAAATCTGGATGGAGCGTAGCAGACACATCTTCATGAAGAAATCCCTTTCTCAAAATGCACTGTTGCACCAAGTGCTAGATACAGATAGATTGAAACTCATGTCAGCATCACTAACAGATTCACCGAGTTCCAGGCATATCATTGAAGAGTGGGAGCTATCAGCCTCTGTTATCCGTCCTCCGGCAAAGCCTCCAGACACTTTTTAGTTTCTGTTGTGAGAGTTTTCTTCTCCATGTTCACAGGTTTGTGTTGTGTCCTGCTTGGGCTTTCGTTATTTCTGCTGCTCCTTGGGGCTGCCTTTGGGCTTGTATTTTGGTTAGCCTGGGCTAACTATATATCCTCATGTTCCTTTCAAAGTTTAATAATATTTATTTACTTTAAAAAAAAAAAAAAATTTATTCTGAATGTATATTTTAGTATTTCTTGAACTTTGAAAGAAAAAAATAAAATAAAAAAAAACTTGTTTTAAGAATCTAGAATTATAATCGAGGTACCGCTGGCGTATTGGTAGAAGTGTTGCAGGCTTCTAACCTGGCCATGAATTGGAACATCACCAGACTTGAAGTTCAAATGGATGTCAAGGGCTTTAGTTGAGAATATATAACAATAGGAATCATATTAGCCAAGTTTTTAAGCCGTCCATTCTGAACTTCTGAGGTTGCTGAGAGTGCAGTTTGAACACACGTTTTGAGAACCATCTGGTTTGTGTGCGCTCTTTTAAGAAGGTGGATATATATATAACCTAATTTTGAATTTTACTATAGGGATAAATTACAGTGACATCCTAGAGATTTACCCTATTAACAACTTTATACAAGTTAGTTCTTTTTTGAATAATTAATGACACCCTCTGTTTGTTTTTGCACACAAAAATGCTATAAAATGTCTAAATTACCCTAATTTTTGTAAAGCTTTTAATAAAAGAATAATAGTTAAACTAAAAGACCATTTTGCCACTAATATTTAAGAGTAAAAGAATGGTGTTATCTAATTTTAGGGTGATTATATATTTGATATATGTATATATATATATATATATGATTGTCGGCTAACTAATATTAAAAATATATATATTCAAAGTAAAATCCTTGAATCTGCAATGTGTATATATATAAAAGATTTTTGCTCATTGAATTAATATATGTAAGCATCCTTGTCATAATATTTATGTTAATATTAGTTAAATAATATGTGAGGCAAATAATACCATTTTAACAAGTACAAGTATTGTAGATATTGTGTGTGTGTGTATATATATATATATCCTTGAATAAATATCTTATCAATATTTTTTTAAATTTTTTTTAATAAATAACAGTTGCACAATCACTAATACAGAAACTGCTATTTTCCTATTCTTTCTAATTAATATATATTTTTTGCTATATATTAAGTTCTTTCTGCTTTTCACTCATGTCATTTGTGTTTATGAATTAGAATAATAAATCATATTATTTGATGATAAAACGCTAATGAGGTTGGAATCCAATAACATGTTGGGAATAAATAGAAAACTTATAGTAAGAAATTTAAAGCATATTTGCCTTTTTCAGTTAAGACTTAGTAAGAAATGGAAGAAACTAAGTTCAATCCTTTTAATTATGTCAAATTACTAAGGTTACGCTTGTCTAGCTCTCACCATTACTATTATAGAGAGAGATGGAGATTAAAGTAAATGGGTTTATTTATATCTTTAAAGATTTTTATCCTAATATATATATATATGTGTATAGAGTTGGTAAGAATGGTATGTACTCCAATATATATATATATATATATATAGTTTGTTTGATAAAGAATGAAAGCAAATAATAGTGAGAGTTAATTTGGTCTAATAAAATAACTTCTAAATATTAAAGAGATAATTTCAATAAGTTAAAGAAGTCAAAATGTAATAATGTCAATTCAAAGTGGCATGAGACAATTAGCTAGAGTGTCTTTGATGACTTTATTGATGGGGGTGTCATTAATATTCTTAAAAAAATGAGTATCTTGTATAATAATACTATCACATTTGTCTAAAAAAGAATGTCGCTTTTTAAAAATTGTGACGAGACATTTATTTTAGAACAGATGAAGTAATAATAGTTGTGGTACACAAACTTATGATTTGTCATAATTATACGGACTTCCCTCTGATTTTGAAATTTACTCAGACCTCCCCTAACAATGAAAATATCCACACGACCTCTCTTCTGCTAAACTCAATGACCGAATGTGCGTACAAATTTTATTAAAATTCCCATAATACCTTTTCCCTATGCATTTTTTTTTATGGATATTCCTTTCTGTCTCTCCTCCTTTTCTCTCCCTCTCTGTCCTCCTAAGAATTTGAAAATAACCGAAAGAGCTTACAATTGCAGCAAATATGATGATGACAATTGTTGTGGAAAGAGCAAGAAACTGTCATGCCTAGGGATAACCCAACAATCCCAAATAAAACCCTAATCCTCCACAACTCATTAATGGACAACACGATCCCCCCTGCACTCAACGACACCCTATAATTCCTCCACTAGAACGCCTCAATCTGCAACCCAAACCCTTCCCGGTACCCCAAAAATGCATGAAAATATAAATATTGATAATTTTTTTTTTTTTTTTTAACTGCCCAGGTCGTTAACAAAGAACACTATCAAATAACTAACTCAAGATGCCATTACTAATAATTGGGCTCTACAAAAAAAAAAATATTATGACCAAAAATCATCAACAAAACTCCAGGCCGTTAAGTCAAGCACAATCAACAAAAACAATTAAAAACACCAACCAACTTTCAGTAATTTGTTTGACAATTGAAAGCTACTTGTGAAGAGAGATTTGTGGTGCAGCGAGGGGAATCGGCAATGACTAACCGGCGAGGTCGTCGGACCATGCAGTGGTCAAGATGGTCATCCCTTCTTTGTCTATTGGGTCGCTAACCCAAAGGTCACTATGTTTGGTGAAATTAGATCTCACCGGAGAAGTTGTTGCGAGAGATGCGTGCGTGAGAGGTGTCGCCGTCGCCGGCGACAATTGTGAGCAAAGCAGAGGGAACCGGCGAGGTCGCCGGACAATGCAGTGGTCGGCGGCCCAAGATCGCCATCCCTTCTCTGTCCATTGGGTCGCGAAGGTCTATGTTTGGTGAAATTTGATGTCGCAGAGATCAACAGTTGCAATAAAAACCCATGATTTCATAAGAATTGGCCATGCTAGAGAATTGATCAAATGATCCACACAGCTCTGGATCAAATGTGATAATTTCATAAGAATTGGCCTGAGATTGAAGGAGGCCAAGACCAGTACCAGTGGAGGGTATGGATTTCAGATATATATATATACACACATATAATTCTATGGGTAATTTAGTCATTTACCATAGTAGTTTGAGAGTATTTTAGTAAATTAGACAAGTTTGTTAGTCCTTTTTTGACTGTGCGTCAGAGGGAGGGAGGTAGTTTCATTCCCAAACTACAAGGAGGTCCGTGTAATTTTGACAAATCATAAAAGAGGTATATGTAAATTACTCCCATCTAGATCAACAAACAAATACTCCAAAGTACAATTTCTCAAGACATCTATAGACCTTGGATCATAAAAGTTGCACAAATACACACACATTCTTGAAAGTTGCACAATTTTCAGGACAAGGTAACTTAAATACCCAGTGATATATTGGTACCTAATTAAGATCACAGATCTAAACAAGCCGGATTTTCTGATCAACTATTTTGGTTTGGAATATATTGGATCAACCTTAAAAGGTGTGTGTGGGGGGAAGAAAATAGAAAGTTTAAACTTAAAAAGAAAAAGAAAGCCTTGGATCATAAAATACTTGCATAGTAAATAATTTATTTAAAAACTTCAAAGTAGCTATATGCTTATATAATTTTGATTTTAAAAATAAAATAATCCAAAATATCAAGAAAATTAGATTTTAAAACGGGGGGAGATTTCTCAAATGTGCAACATATATAACATAAATTCAAAGCATATATGATCTCTAAAGTGACACATCTATGGACCTATCTAGAGAAATGATAAAAATAAATAATTAAAGAAACCCTAGCATGAAGATGTACCCAATAACTCAAAGTACTTGTCATTACAAGATTAATGTGTGTGGGGCATATACGCGCGCGCACACACACACATATGACCTATGACCTTATATATCTTTAGAAAAAGAGAGAGAAATCTAACCAAGAATCTGTGGAGTACTCAAAGACCTTCCCTTTGTAGGAGAATACAATCACGGCCACCTCTGCATCACACAACACTGAGATCTCATGAGCTTTCTTCAACAACCCAACCTTCCTTTTTGAGAAAGTGACTTGTCTGTTGATCTTATTCTCAATGCGTTTCATCTGCACTCTTCCCCTCCCCATTTCTCACACACACACTCTCTCTCTCTCGCTCTGTTTTTTTTTTTTTCAGAAACCAAACAACGGCCAGTTAATTATTTCCAAGATAGGAGTATATAAAAACCCTCAAACTATACATATATATACATACATATATATATATATATATATTTTCTTCTAAATTTCTAAAGATCTAGAAAGTACATAGCAAGATTTAATTTTTTCAGAGAAATAATGGGATTCGTGGTTGTTTCCACCTGGTGAAATTTGGTTAGAGAACATGTTTAATTGTCTGAAAAAGCATACACACTTGAACAAATATTGGATTTGAAAACACAAACAGTTTGGAGCTGGTGGTTTTGGAGATTTAAGGTTTGGATGGTGTAGTAAAACCAGGTGGTTTTTAAGAATGCGTTGTTCAGTTTCTATTCGTTAGAGCCAATGTGTAGTTGTTTTAACTGTTGGGTTTATGGGATGTACACAGGTTTCTATGCGAACTCCGTAGATATAGGAATGTGTCTTGCGTACGAAAAAGTTACTGCATGTGCTCTAATTCTCGGACCGGGCTCGTGTGCAGGGTATCATTTCACAGAGCAATGAAGTTCAATTACTTGACGCCTGCTGTTTGAAAAAAGCGAGAGTTAATTCTACTTACCTCCCATGAGATTTGTCAATACCTTACATAGAACCCTTTCATGTTTCATATTTTTCAGATTCTCACAAGCTGTTAAGCACCTGACAGATTCTGTTGATGTCAGAAGTATTAGGCAACAAAATCAGTCCTCCAATAATCTTTGCCACAATCTCTCATCAATTATTCTTCCAGCATTATAGCAGTTTGATTCATGTAATTATGTACTCCCTCCGTCCCATAATACATGGGGTGTATGGGAAATGTAACTTTTTTATGGTAGTGGGTTTTAATTGTATTGATAAGAGTAAATTTTCAAATATGCCCTTACTAAAGGACAAAATAGTGTTTCGTAATTAGTGTAATGGTTTAGTTAAAAGGATATTTTGGGAATGTTGTAAAAAATAGTATATTCAAATTTGGAATGGGACAACTATTGGGACATCCCAAAATGGAAAGGTGGACAACTATTTTGGGACGGAGGGAGTAGATCACAATTGTAGTGTCTTCTGATGAAGGTGATGATGCCGAACAAAATGGCAATCGATCTCAATGTGTTTAGTGCGCTCGTGAAAAATATCATTGTGTACTCCTATTATCATAATAGATAGGAGTGGTACTGGCAGAATAAAGAAACTCCCATGTCCTGAAGTAGCCTACACAATCAAAATAGTATTAGCAAGTATAAAAGAGTAATAGAAAATCCTTGTTCAATCTGATACCATGTTAGAAGTATATAGAGAGTAATACAATGTATTGTATTGATATGAGATACATAATACAAAAGTATAGCGGATATATATAGTTGAGGGTAGATACCTGAGTGTTGCTCAAATAAACTTATGCATAGAAACTATAAATAGATAAGGCGGCTGTACATAAGTAAACCCTAATCTTAATATCATCTAAAAGGTCCCAAGAGGGGTGCCTCCTACGCGAACGGGCAGAAACGGAATTTTATTTAGAATGTGTTGTGGGATCAAAATTATCCATTTTGATCATGGCCATAGTATTTGAGTCAGTGGAGTGGCGGACCACTTATCCACATTGTGTGTGGTCAATTAAGCATGCCCAGTTTATGGGTCAAAGAAGAGGAGGAGAAGTCAGACCCAATAATCAAATAATCCTTTGGCATGAAATTGATTTATTGGGTGAAAGTTTCCATACTAAATCCCATTAATGTTTAGTTGAAAATTTTCAAAAGTTTTTTTTTTTTACCAGAAAATTTTCAAAAGTGAACTGCTTCAGATTAAAGCCATTTCAAACTAACATTGCTCTCTTACTCAACCATTTCACATGCATGCATCACATTAAATGGTTACATATATAACTAATGTTTTCCCATGGAAACAAACAACATATTATTATTATTATATCAACCAGCATGCAACTGGAAACTTACTGTTGCAACTATACACAATATTTGAAAGTTTATATATACGTGTGTGTGTGTGTGTGTGTGTGTGTGTGTGTATTATTGTATAGAGATTACAAGACCCTCTTAGTAGTCACTAAATTCAAAAAAAACTAGCTTCTTCCTCTTTTTATGTCTACTCAGCAACCAGATCTACCACATATTGATTTGTAAACAGTAAACACCACGTATGTGACTGTGAGGGAACTCAAATTTCCATGCACTGTGATAATTAATGAAAATGGAGCACGAGCATCATTCAAGTCTCATATGTCTAAGCTACTTGTACCTACTTTTTCTTTTTGGGTAAAATGCAATAAATTTCCCTAAACTTTACTCTCTTTCAAAAAACCCCCTGAACTTTTATTTTAAGAAAAAACCCCTAAACTATCCCCCTTTTTGCAAAAAAACCCTGATGACACTGTTCCGTTTAGTATTGGCCGTAAATCAATGAATGCAGTTTTAAAAAGACAATTTTACCCTTATTGCCATTACAAAATTAAATCAATAAATCTCCCAAATTAAAAGTTTTATCATTCCCATTCTCAGCATCTTTGTGGGTTGTTAAACCTAATGAGCAATAAACCCTAAATAGGTCGCAGTTTCCATTCTCCATCTCCATTAGCATCATTCTCTCTACTTTACTACTCTCTCTCTCTAGGTCCCACCCACTTGCTCTCTTAGTATTAAGGCATTCTCTCCATCTCAACTTCTCTCTCTCTACATATATATGTGTGTGTGAAGCTCCATTTTTTTTTTTTTTTTAATGGCCAAAATTCCTTGGTAAATTTAACCAAATTCTGTGAGAAATTTAGCCAACAACTTGCATGTTAAAATCCCAATCCCCTCATTTGTCACTCCGCCAATTTTCAATTTCATTGAATAAAAGACAAAATCCTAATGAAATAATTTAGTGTGAGATGAAAATCAAAACCCCAACTTCTCTATTCTAGTACAAACTCCATGAAAAAGAAATAATCAAACCTAGCACCCAAAAAATAAAAAAATAAAAATCAATGGATGAATCGGCCATAACAATAAAAGAGAAATTTGGAGAACAAGAGTGGTTGCAGAGAGGAACAAAATCTTCGTCTTTCTAGTTAGCCTCTTTGCCATTGCCATAACTTTTCATGGGCGATAGAGGTGAAGGCTGCCATGGACGATTGGGAAGAAAGGGGGAGAGAGAAGGTAGTGGCTGCCATGGATGATGGTTTGATTGATTTTACAGAGGCTTTAATTGGGTTTATAGGGGCTTTAATTGGGTAGGAGGTGTTGGAGGTGTGTTTGGTCTGTTTCAGATTAAAATAAGAAGGTTTTTGGCACAAAAATTAAGTGGAATTTGTGATAGAGGCACAATTCTATTGGCTATTGAGATTGCACTTGACACATCAACAACAACTACGAAACAATTATTTTTATTTAAGGGCAATTTGATAATCTAACATCTCCAATTACCTCAAGTGCTGGCGGCCAGGGGCAATCCTTAATTCAGGGGGTTTGTTGAGAGAGAGAAAGTTCAGGTGTTAATTGCACTAAACCTTTTTTTTTTTAATGGTTTTTGTCTATTCTTCTCTCTCACCCTGCTCTCTCTCTCTCCCTTGCTCGCCGGATGATGGCTGTGTTCGCAGCTGTCATCGCCGGCCAATGCTCCTCTCACCGTCGATCATTTCCTTGCTCGCCGGCGGCCGATTCCACCGGCCGAGCTCGCCGCAGAGTCGTCCGAGGCCGAGCTCTCCGCAGCCGAGCCCATCTTCATTCCATTGATGGCTGGTTTTGGGTATGGGTTCGTGTAGGTTCATCTTCCCCTTCTTCAAATTTGCAGACCCAAAAACACTCTCTCTGGAATTTGGGTTTGGGTGGTGAGGGGTGATTGGGTGAAGGTGAAGGTAAATGGGTTTTTGCAGAGAAGTTTTTTTTGGGTTCTTAGAGAGAAGAATGAGC